>MU224103.1:906961-933425 GCA_018584345.1 Thuja plicata | reverse complement strand
AGAATACCCATATGCATTTATGACAGCAGATGCTGAAAAGGCAAATGCAAGGACCTATGATCCTTCTGTCTATATTGGAACTGCATATTGCGTTCAAATTTATATCCTTTTCTATGAATGTTACCTAATTTGTAACAAATTGTGTAAAGAAGTTATCTTTCTTGATTGCTTTTTCTAAAATCCTCCATTGTGGCTATGGTACAATCTAGAGATTTTGCACATTCTCTGAGCGGTGTAGTAATTGTTATTTTATCTTAACTCAGCTTTTACACCCCCAGTGCTGTTGAGTTCTGCTACATGATGTAAGATTTTTTTAGGTTTGTATCAACTTTTTGAAATAACACAGCTATTCAGAGCTGGAAAATGTTATGAAAGTGTAAGAAACAAAGTCTGTACCAAACTGTATTGAGTAGCTAAAAGTTCCGTTTAGCATTCGTGGAGAAGTCTCAAAAAGTTGCGGTCTTTAAAAACTTGTAACCTATGCTGTGTGTATTCAATGACACAACTTGACATAAAATTGGCTAATCCCTTGCACCCGGATGGTGCAAGTGCTAGTTGTATTATATCAACATACTTCCATAGAGGAAAACTTGGATATGTTTTGAATTTAGGTCAGCAAGGGGAACTAAAAGTAGCTGCCATTGCTATGGCAAGAAATTTTATAAACAACACATACAAAACAAATAAAAATAGAAATATAAAACCTAGCTCTTTTAAAAATTAAGCATAATGATGCATTTACAGAAAAATGAAAAAGAAAGCAGAGAGTTCGTGTAATATTTGTATAATAAAAATTGAGGACAAAAAATGAGAAAAAAAAGGTCTTTTGCTAAAATATTCTTCTACAATCTTCTTGGAAGCTAATCGACACTTGAAATTATGTAGGAATGGCAAAGCACCTGTTAAAGAACCTTCAAATATAAATCTTTGGCTCCCTTTCTTGAATGACAAGCAAAAATGAAAGTTCAACCTGTCTTTTGCAATAGAAATGAGCTAAAAAAAAGTTTTTTTTAGTGTTTGAAACGCTTTAAATGGGACTTCTACAATTTGAAATATGGTTAAAGATGCCAAAAACAATTTCAAAGGAGGAACAACATTTAAAGGGAAAAAAACCTTAATAGTGCAAGAGAATCAACAGATTTGCCATGGGTTTGGTTGTGCTTGCCTGGATCCTCCTCAAGTTCATCCAATTTCATCTAGGTTTGTCTACCTCCCTTCCCCCGTCCTACACCTATCCATAAGTGAATCAGACCAAATCATGGATCCAATTCAAACCAAGCCAGGATCCAACTGATCCCTTGGCAGATCCAATAACTTCGATGAATGATTCATAAGATACAACACTTGAGTTAGGGTTTATAAATTGGGTAGCAAGCTATGTAGGCTTGATTGTAGGGTAAGCTCCAATGTTACGCATGCTTGAGCAAGAGTTAAACTCCTTGGCTAAGCACGCTAGCTATAGTTAAACCCCATAGTTATGTACATTTGAGTTGATTGTAGTATTGAGATGGCTGATCTCCTACACTCTTCTGAGCATCATCTAGATGTAATGAGGGCTAAGTTGACCATTCATGGTCATGAGAGATGTGTTCTTCTGAAATATGGATCAATGAATATTAATTTGAAAAATGCAAACGCATAATTCCATAGTCGCTAGGAGATGGGGGTACTTGGAGACATCATTTTTTGAATATAATTTAATAGCTTCCAAAAAATATCATGGCATAGAACTTTGAAAATAAAAACAGTAAATCAGTCATAGAAGAACAGTAAACAGTAAAGAAAATTTCTCTTCAGACAACTAAAATGACAGGAAATCAGTCATACAACTGTTTATGTCCATAGTAGATAAAGATGCAAAAGCTTCTGGATTACACAGTGTATGCTTTTGTTGTTCGACGTTTCGGATCACTCGGTGATCCATCATCAGGAAAAGGAAAGTTTATTTATGTCCCTCTAGAAAAGTCTACACTGTCAGTAGATTTGATCACTAGAACTTTGCATGGATTTTTGTATCATCCCAAATATCAGCATGAAACATCATGCAGGCTTATTTTATTTGTTCGCCTTCCTTAATTGCATTAACACATTCTGCCCTAAGTTTTATGGCAGGAGACGTCGATTTCTGGTCGGGAGTCTTCAGAGACGGCAGGAGATGGCGTACAAAACAACCCTGTGTGTTGGGACAATTCTGGGGACGTCTCCAATGTTAGAGACACGTTGCAGTCTCTGAGGCACATCTTCGGGTTGCCATGCATAATTAATACATTGCAAAATCAGTTACATGAAGATATTGTAGGATTCTTCCATGGCATTCCAAATCAACAAAGATAACATTACAAGTAAAACTTTTATCACTCAAGATCCACGTTTGTCATGGATGGAAATCAAAAATTTTCTGCAGTGATAGCACTTGTAGAATAAATGAAAGTCTGGATAACCAAATATTTTATTTCAATGTCATTTCAGATACACAAACACAAAAGAAAAATGAGAGAATGAAGATTTCATTTTTAAGTTCCAAAAGTCTAAAAAATGCAAATGTCGAATACCAAAATTATCACTTAAAGAGATACGCACTTATTATTTTGTTAAATAGATACTGAATTTCAACCAACTTACCAAAACTGTGTCGTTCTTTTCTGGGTTGTCCTCAGACTCTTCACTTTCACAGCCTATAGGTACTCTTATCCACAACTACAAAGATAGGAAAAACAAATAACGTTTTACACAGATGATTGTACTGGCTTAGTTGCTATCATTTTGTTCTGAAATGCTTTTAATACTACCAGTAGATTAATGTCTCTTTACATTCTTCACACAGAAAGAAATAAATAATTAACAATTGCCAATAAACAGTTCAAAGCTATACAGTAATCTTCTAATGCTAAGTTATGACAATATTTAGACTATTTCCATAAATACAGAATACAGATTTGAATATATACCTGCATATTATGAAAACCTTGCAAAATCTGATTTACACAACGAGCATAGTTAGCACAGGAAAGTCCTTTAGGTGTTGGTAAAAGACATGCCTGCATTAGAATAGCATAGTTTAGAGATATAATATTTGTAAATCACAACTACAAAAAGAATCGCTAAAGATAATGAGAAACCAAAATTGCAGAACAATTTTTCAATTAAACATCTAAAATAAAAAACCAATTATGTTAGCACTGGCCCCCTAAAATTAAGAGGATATTATATCAATAGCTTAAATGAAGATGCATTGTGTTTCGCACAATCAGACACTGAGCAAATTTTCAAATAGCTTCTTAACATTATAAAATGCAGATGGACTGTCTTTACAAAATCAGCACAACCTGTTGATGTGAGTTTTGTGCCACTACAACATACAAGGATGAAACACTCAATATTCCAGGATGAAACACCAAATATTGAATCCTCTCTCGAATAAGGAAGCTCGTATGCTAAACAATGTCTATGGATTGTGTGATCAGATGAGACAACCCCAAGAATCCTTATAGTTGTGTACTTTCACTCAATTATAATGATGTGATATGTTGGGTATCACAAAGGGACTTGCGTTGTTCATTCAATGGATATCAACTACTTCAAACACTTCCAACCAAACAAACTGCAATGGGATAAAGGGTTTAAAAAGTTGTACTACTCCTAGAATGCAAGAGATGATGAATGCCTTTGTGACTCTACTAGACTTAGTTTAGTCATCGACATCAACCAAGCTAGTGTGATCTCCTAAGGTAGATGTAAGATGTTCAAACTATTATCATTCCATTAACACCATCCATTGATGCATGTCCATGTGCAAGCAATAATCGAAGTAAAGCTCATAAATATGTCATTCGACCATGCAAGGCCAACTTACAATCAGCAAGTAGCTAGTGATTTGGTCTAAGCGAGTTCACTAAAGATGCATCCAAAATATCTTCCATTCAATTAAACATTATTTCTAAACAACATAAGTAAATCCTAAGCGAAGTGAGGAAATGTGGAAACCATGTAATACTCCAAAATAATACAAACAATTCACCATGAAGATGAACATTGCATTAAGAACAATTTGGTAGTATCATAGCAACAATTTCAACAAGTCTCTCCTTTTACAAATGAGGAGTGGCGTTTATATAGGAGCCCCAATTACAATGAACAGCCAGGATCGATTTGAAATAAAAGGCCCATACTAACTCTAAACAAACCCTAATTAGGGCAACCATAAACAACCAATGACAACAAGGCACCAACATATGGGCAAATGAGAAAATTACATTCCATATCCCCTGAGGATGAACCAATGAGGAAATAATGTGTTCCACATGTCCTCTTGTGAATGATCCTGATTGGATGATCTACATGTCAACTTGGAGCTCTCTAATTGGTTGAATGATGACTGGACGCCACCTCAACTTGCTCATCTTTGATCCTTGTTTCAATTTTGCTTCTTCATCCTCTTTCTTTAGGAAATTCTCTCATTGAACTTGTCCTTGAATTGAATCATGTTTGATCCTTATGGAAAATTGATGTAAATGGGGACAAGTTGATCCATTGGGACACATGAATGTCCTTGTAGCCTAGTCCCCGCTTTGCACACCTTAGTCCTTGAAAGGAAGATCAACTCGTATAGGGATTTTATGATTTACTCAAGATTCCCTTGATTCTTCCATCCTTGTCCTCCTTGCTTATTAGTGTCTCATGCAATCACTACTACAAATAAAAAGAAGGCATGAAATTCATGATCTTGTAAGGAAATCTGATTAGGAAATTAACTTCAAACCCTTCATCCCTTGATTTTACCACTAATTTAGAATCCATGACTTAGAAAAAATCATATTTGACGGCTGCAAATCTATGTTACATGGGGACACGTTTCGTGTCCCCACCGGACTCATTTCCGTCCCCGAAACATTTCAGGGACAATGGGACAAAAAGGGGACGACCCCAGCGGTCCCCGACTTCAAAAAACTGCAGGAAACACTAGGAAACGTCCCCTGACATTTGGGGACAGTAGTCGTCCTTAAAACGCCTAAGGAACGCCGATACATCCCCAATCCGTCCCCAAAACAAAAAAGTGTCCCCTACACATTTGGATGCTTTTTGGCTTTTAGAAACAAAAAACATTATTTTTAAATAATTTTGCCAAAGCAGCAATGTGGGGGCCCCACAAGATTCGAATTCCTATCTGCAGACTATAAAATTTAAATGAAGGACGTGCAACCAAGACTAGTCGAGCTAGCATTGGATGATCCACTTCTGCCAGAGGGAGATAGTGACTCAAATGGTTCTGAGCCTTTGGATATTGATAGCTAGAATGAGGCTTAGTTTCATATGATGTGCATGTAGTCTTTTATATTTTGATGTTTTAGACTTCCAAATACATGTTTGAGACATTTTGATTTGAATATTTATATTGATAGACCATGATTTTGATGTTTGAGGCTATTGTTATAATAATAGTTGGAAAATGCAGACTCAGCAACACAAAAAATTAGACTCGGACTTAGAAAAAACTCGGGAAAGGACTCGGCAAAAGAAAAAACCATAGTTTTACAAAAAAAACAAAAAGAAATTAATAACCCTATAGACCTGTTTTGAGCAATAACAAATCATAAAAGTGATGAAAAGTGATTTTTTTATGTTTTAACCTTGGTTGGGCGTTCTCAGCAAATGTCAAGAATCTTATTCAAGGACTCTTGAGTCCACGTCTGAGTCCTTCAAAAAAATCCCGAGTCCTTCAAAAAACTCACGAGTCCAATCCACTGACTCTCCCAGACTCGACTTGGGAGTCTGTGGCAAGTCGACTCGGCTCACTCATGGAATCACGAGTCTGCCCGAGTCCGCAGCGAGCACGCAGATTTTTCCAACTATGGTTATAATGTTGTTATACTGATTTATACTGCTGCTATTATCATTTATGTCTAAGTTGTTGGTTCGGATATGGGTTCGAGATTCGGGTTCAAAATTTGTCCAAAAAAAATTTGGGCTGGGTTTGTTTGTACAAGAATTTAAAAAAAATATATATATATATATATACATATATATATATATATATATACATATATATATATATATATCTAAACATATGCAGCAGCAAATAAGTTCATACATTACTATGTTAATAATAAAGCAACATAGCAAAATACACCACCACATATATTGTCATTTTAGTCCAAATGACATAACAAAATGCCAAAATACACCACCATATCAATGTTTCAGTTCAAAAACAATAATGCCAACATTAATAATCAGTCATCAGTGATCAAACTTTCATCAAAAATCATCAAACAAATCATCATCATTATGTTGTTGCAAATTAGAAGCACAAACAGTGCCACTAGCATCAGTACTAGCAGCCTTAGTCCCAGCCTCAGGATCAGCCTCAACATCACTACGTAGCTCGCGATCACCATCATCAATTGCAAGTGCATCAAAGTGGGCTTCCAACTCCACAGACTCTGGTTCAACATCCCAATGCTTTGCCTCCCCTTTTTTGCAAGTCTTTGTGTGTTGTGAGCCTCAAGTTGCATTTTATTTAGTGGATGAAGGAGTATGTGCTCCAGTTCCTCTCAGATGGTGATAAACTAGCAACCTATCAAGATTTACAATTTTCAAATTAGAGAGTTAAGAGTTTTGAATATAAATTTTTAAAATATAAATTCAATATTTATCAACAAGAATTTAGAAATTAGAATCTTAAGAGTAAAGAACTTACTTGTGATAAAATTTTGATGGCAATGTATTGCAGGTGTTGGTACATTTGTCCATGGAAGTAACATCATTTATGAGCATCAGCATTTTTCTTGTCTGCAAGAGCTTCATGACCACAATCATCGGTGCTCGTGAAACTCATGAATTCAGACCTCACTATAGATCGTAGGTGGTCGGGAAAGAGTCTTCGAAGGGCTGCCTTGTACCCTTGAGCAACTTCAGGATCTCTGTATGGGGCAACTCTAGTGGTACTCTCACTGAGGACCAATTGAATATAGTACCTGGGGCTCAATGCAAAGGCAAGTAGATGCAAAGGGGTAGTCATTTTGTTCCATCTCTCTACCATGATTACCTGTAGCTCCTTGAAGAACTTTTCATCAGGATCTTCCTCTTTCTCATTTATGATATTTCTAATATCCTCAATCATAGAGTCAATGCCATCATATACCTCACCCAAGCAAGGCCTATCCATGTCAGTGTATCGGATCATGCTCAATATAGGCTCGATGAACTTCAAAAGGTACTCGGCACGATCCCACCAAGAGTCATCTAGTATAAATGCCTTAATGGCAGCTGCCTTGGCACTATTAGATTGCCTCCATATGCTCCAATTAGCACTTGTTACCATTATAGACAATGCCTCTTTAAACTTGACAAGGCGTCTTAAAACAATAGTGTTGGAGGTAAAGCAGCTCTCAGCAACCTATTTTAAGATTAAAACAATAATAAATTAAAATCAAGATTAAAATTTAAATTTAAAAACATAGAAAGTTTACTAAACTAAAGTGACTAGATTTCTAAAACATGTTTAAATTTTAAACAATTGAACTTACCTTCAAGAGCTCCAATTTCAAGAATTGTCCAAATATGGCTTGCGTCATATGGTGGTTCGTGACAAACATTTGGATCTCATGTGCTTCTTCATACATTTTTTTAATCCACTCAATCTTAGTGCCAATTTTTTGCAGCATTAGGTTGAGTGAGTGCACAGTACAAGGTGTCCAAAAATTGTGTTCAAAGCGCTCCTCAACCAATAAGCCGGCAGCCCTACAATTCTTGACATTGTCAGTTATTACCTGAACAACATTCTGAGGGCCAACTTGCTCAATGGCTTGGATGAGAATGTTTGCAATGAAAGAATCGTCCTTCACCTCTCCTTCACAATCCACAACTTTTAGAAACATTGCACCTCTTCTGGACATTGTAATAACTATGGTCTATGGTCATACATCGGAACTATGGTCACTATGGTCACACCTGTTTCAATCCATGAATCCTTGATGGGTTGCATGGAAGCCTCTACATTGATCACCTCTTTGCCCAATAAAGTGGTGTGCACCTTCTCATAACCCGGACCCTTGAACCCCTTTGGAGCCTCGTTAATTGATATCACTATTTTTTGCCAATACGGTGAGCGAACAACATTAAATGCCAATCCCCATGCATAGACGCATCTCACGATGGCTTCCTCGACAATGTCTCTAGCTTCATTTTGAAATGATGTTTCCAAGGGCCCCATTGCTCTCTTCTTTGCAATTGGTTCTTGAGGAGCACGCAAGAATGGATGGCCCTCTACGAGTGGTTCATTGGGAGTGGAAGTTGAAGACATAGACGATGTTTTTGTTTTTTCCTAGCATTTTGCAAAAGATGAGAACTTGCCCTCCCAGCTACTTCGCCTGCTTGTGTTTGCTCTTGAATATATTTGTTCACAATGTGGTTTGGAAGAAAGGTTTTAGGTATTACCCCATTAACTCTTGGTTTCCCTGTACAAAATTTAATGCCTTGTTGAGGAATAAAGCACAAATGTGCTTTCACTCTATTGTAAGAGCTACTAAATTCCTCTTTGCAATGGCTGCAAATCCACACATAACCTCCTCCACCTGGCATTGGTTTAACCATTTCCACATATTTCCATAGTGGAGAGCATCTGTCTGTTTTGAAGCGGGAGTTTTCGGTGCTAGAAGCACTTGCAGCCATTCTTTGAGTTTGAATGATGAATCTATAAACAACAAACAAAGCAAAAAACAAAAATGACTCGTGAATCAGAAAAAATAAAATAAAACTTAGGAAATCATTTCTGAGAATTAAGAATTTAGATGCAACTCTAGATAATTTCTAACATTTCCTACTGGTTGTTACTACCAATACATGATATTCGATTTATTATTTATATATATTATCAATTGAAATTTGAAATGATAAGCTAAAAAACATATAAAACAGTTACCTAAACCTGTAGCAGTGTAGCTAATCACATCCACGGGCTTTGCCTCAACCTGAGTATATAACACACGCTGAATAAAGAAGACCAAAACCGCTGCTTCAAATGGAGACCCAGACCAAAGACAGCAGGAATGAATAGTGAAGACCAAAAACGCTGAGGAAAGAAGACCAAAACGGCTGCTTTGAATGGAGACCCAAACCAAAAACGCTGCTCATAATGGAGACAAAACACCGCGTGACATAAAAAAGCGGTGTTTTTAGGATTACTTTTGAAAAAACAATTTTAAAATAATAAAAATTTGTCATTGAAAGTCAATAAAAGCCAAATTCGAACAAATTCGTTCGAAATTCGCTCAAACAAACACAAATTCGCCCCGGGCTCACACGTTTATTATGAAATTCACTCCAAATGAAATTCGACTAGGGTCCGTTTTAGCAAATTCGCAGCAAATTACTCAGGGAAATGACAAATTTGAATCGAATTTGAATTGAATTCGAATTTACAGTGTATTGAATGTCCAATTTGCATGTACCTGGGCGAATATGGTAACTTAGATTTATGTTGTTATACTAATGTTATAACTTGTGAATTGGTGATTTATTTGCATATGGTCTTGTTGTTATCAATTATTGACATATCTCTCTCTCCATCTCTATCTGTAATATCTTAATATATTTTTAAAAATTCACACACATTTAAAAAAATTGTATCATGTCATCCCCTATTGTCCCCTATTTTTGGCTCTTTAGGAAACGTCCCAGAAACGTGTCCCCTACTGTCCCCCCGTCCCCATCCCCGAAATGTCGTGGAACATAGCTACAAATGAAACTTAGAACCAAATATGAGACATTAAAGTCTGAGGACAAGTATGGAAAATTAAGTCTAAGGACTTGTCTGAAGACAAGCCAATTTAAGAGCACAAAACAGTCCCCTTTGCTGCCACAAACTTAGAAAAAATCACAATTTTCAAGTAAACAAATGCAAAAAAAAATTGAGGACTAAGTCTGAGGATAAGTCTGAAGACAACGTCTGAGGACAATGGCACAATCAGACTTATAAGGCATTAAAACCAAGTTCTAGATGACTAATTTAGACTCCAAAATGCAAATATCAGATTTTATCATTCACATTAACTCTGATATTTCTGACCACAGCCCTGCAACATCTTTAAATCAGTCCAATCTCCATGACAAATGCAATCCAATCAATGACCATGCGATTCAACAAAAGTATGAGGGCATCTTATGATTCAAATGTGAGAAACAAACCCTTTTGCCACAAGACATAATTCTGATTTTCTGAGGACATGATTTGAAACACACCTTTCCTTGATGATTTTGTCCTCAAAACCTAGCGATTTTGTGCAAGAACAACTCCTTAACACTCGGCAATGATCTCTGATCTGATTGGACAACTTAGGAATTTTCTATGATTTTTTGGAGAAAATCGTCCCACCTAGATAAATTTCAGACTTGGGTCTGAAAACACATGCACTTCCAGCCCCTTGCTTGTTTGGATTTGGTCTTGGAACCTTCCTTTCACCTTTCAAACAACCTACAACAAATTCTCTTGTAATTTGGTGGGTGGGCAAATTTCTGAAAAATTTTGTGAAAATAGATTTTTTGAGGAAAAATTTCAGATCCAAGTCTGAAAACACTTGCTTTTGCAATCAGCTTACCACTTTGGATGCTTGCCTTGGAACTAAGAAAATTCTGATTTTTCTTCCAGCTCTCTGATTTTACTTGGCCAAGATTGATAACCCTCTCCCTACTTAGTTTCAACTTCAACCTTTCCTCTTGGGCGATTTCAGACCTTCACATTTAGTGCTGGCCGACTTTATGATGGCTGTAGCTTCCCTTTTCTCAGACTTATGCTCTTGGCAGCTTCACTTTCACTTTCTTTCACCTCCTTCCTAAATCATTCAACTCTTCTTCTTAACTTAAGCCTTGGTCAACTTCTATATTGTATTTTGTTTGCTGTTGTAGGTAGTCTTTTAAAGGTGTTTTTAATTTGCATCTCCCTCACACAGCCAATGTGGGATTAAAATTGCATTTTAAGAATTGATCCATGCAAAGTTGAATGCAGCCCCTTGGGGTTCGTGCGAAATTGACAATTTTATTGAATCCGTTGATTATTCAATGTCCACCTCCAACCCTTCAATTTTTTTATTTACTTCAGATTTATTCTTGTTCTTCATTCGATTCTAGAGATGGGTTTTTTATTTGGAGGAGAATTGCTTGCATTTTCATGAATTTTTGTCTTCAGATATTCAACTTCATGGGGCTGGCAGAAAAATGACCTCCACAAGGACAAGTAAAATCCTTAAAATTCCCCCCCTCGAATTTGTCTAAGTATCCATGAAGGAAAATCGATTGGCAAGGGGACTATTCCCAGTTTCTTCCATCACCTTTTCAATAATTCTCATTATTTTCTTAAAGGGAAAATCGATTTGCACATGGACTCCATTCTACTCTTCTTCCTTGTCCACGGGGAAAATCGACCCCCATAAGGACAACTATAATCCCAACACTCATCTTCATTCGACTAAAATGGCCTTCAAGGGAGAAACAACCCTCATAGGAACTAGGGGAAATTTCATATGCATGAGGACAAGTGGAGATTCTTTCATCCATAAGGACTTTCCTGACTTCAAACACAACAATATTTGGAGTATAGAGTCCAATGGAAAATCTATATGCATAGGGGCTCTTATACTTTGTCCTTGTTCTTCATGTCCAAGAGGGGGAAAACGACCCTCATAGGGACAAATTGGTCCAACACTTAGTTTTTTATTGCAAATCTTTCTGCAAGTATGGAAAATCAATTTTTATAGGGATTTTGAAGCTCCTGTGTCACTATGGTGTATTTTGGACTATTTGCCTGGCCAAAATATTAATGCACTTAGGAATTTTATCTCAAATCACTACAAATTGTCCCAGTGAAACCTTAACCTTGACACTCCTATCTGCACCTGCAACTTGACAACTTGATCACTTGACCATTCCTCAACCTCTAAGCTCTGAAATGACACCTCAGTTGCGAAAACCTAACAACTACGAGCAACAAGAGTGGGTTCCCATTTGCAATGGGGCAATGGTGTTAAAAGGTCACAACACAACCCATCTCAGAGAAAGTATTTCAACGAAAGTATAATGACCCTTGGCTGCGATAGAGGGGTTATATTGAATTAGAATAGCTGACAACTTGTTCCTGAAGCAAGGATCAAAAGGACTACTAAAGAATTGAAGAAAATTCCATCGTGGGTATATAATAATTACTGCACAATATGTTGCAACATTTCACGTCATGATTTAACATAATTTTATTACCATAACTTGACCACTTAGATTGAGTGCTGGTGAAGAAAAATTAATACACAGCATCTGCCATACAAGGGTAGGAAACACGTTTTTCAATCAGCGACATGTAAGAGCAGATTCATTCACTTCAAACTTTGTGAACTGATTTGAGGCTGATTTTAAGGGAGTCTAAATGTTTTTCAGAGTACAAATGCAGGCAAAATTATTTCAATATTAAATACTCAAATTGCCATTAATTAAAAATTACTTTTCTACTGCCTTGAGATTCTAAATGTTCTATATACAAATTTAATGAATTCTTAAATAAAAGATTATATTATAGAAATATGGTGAAGATCATTTTCTAAAATTCTCAAATTGCAAAAAATATTTCATGACAAGGTGGCAAATATAGCCCACTGACAAATATCAGCCCATAAATCATCCCTGAAAATTTAAAAAGTAACTAATAAACAGAAAAATAAAAGCAACCACAGAAAATAAAAGAATACCTGCAATGAGAGATGAGATGCCCATGCTAATTCCTGTCCTAGAGTAGTTTCAGAGTCCCTTCTGACCACCTCATCATCAGAATCTAAGTCAATCCAGGAGCTTATTTTCCCTGACAAACATGGAAAAAGCATTGCATTAGTGACATCTGTTAAAGAAAATAATTCTGCTGAAATATGAACTTGTGACAAAATGCAGTGTCAAAAGAATCCAATATAGTTACTGACCTGCAATCAACCTGGACATTCCAATGTATAACTCACTATCGTGGATTTAGATTTAATTATTTTCTGATCCAACAAAAATTTAAATTTATTTATTTGCTGACCCTATGCAATAATGCTACCAAAACCAACATAAAGCCAGAAAACTGATGCTTGCTACAGCTATGATCTGCCATCTTTATATTCAATTCAATTTGCAATTGAATATATACACTGATACTTGTGGGCAGTGTACAATGCCTATTGTTATGTTTTGACAAAATGATTTATCCAAATACGTATTAATTGTTTGTCAACAACGATTGGTTACAAGAGTTAGTTAATGGTTGTGCTCCTCTTGGCAGCTGTCAGATCCTTTTAATAGATTCTGTACCGTCAAGGAAAACAGTATAATCTAGTTGGATCAGCTTCGATTCTTAGCTGAGCATCTCAGGTTTTCTTCTACAGTAAATTCATGTGTGAATGAAGATATGATTTTGCTCCTTTATCTGGAATGCGTTATTAATTATGTTCATTATTTCAACTTCAAGTATTCATTTGATCACATAGGACAGTAAACAATACTTACCTACAATGCTTAAAAATTTCACACCTCTTTTATGCTAGTAATGATGCAAACAAGGATCAGGTGCATAGCGAAAACCAACCATTAAAAGGAGGGAGAGAATTTTGAAAAGACAGCAGATCATCTTATTATCAACCATTTTGTAACATCAAAAGGCAACGATTTAGAACATTAAGTCAGACTCCTTCCTAAAATCTGAGATAAGGTGGAAATAAAATCTGAAATCTGGGCATAACCTTTATTGAAAAACTCATCTATTTTTCTAGGTTTTAGTACGATGTCATTTGGGATTTGCAAGAGGAAGAGAAATTTGATCTTAAGGTTAAGAAAATCCATTTTGCCTCTTTGGTTTGATGTTGATTTTTATGAAAGCATTCAGATTTATTCCATTTCATTATATCATGATCTTAATGCAAGTTCTCTTTTGTTTTTTGCAAGGTGAAAAAGGGGAAGCTAAGAGAGCAAGGAGAGGCTTGGAAAGCGAAAAGATGGAGATGATGGCGAGGCCAAACCCAAGACTTCAAGGAGAACAAGTGGATGCTGCAAGATCAAGCTCAAGCTCGAGGACTTCAAATGAGAGGAAAGTTCAAAATCAAATTATCAAAGTATAAATTCGAATATCAAGACGGAATCCAAGAAAGAAAAAAACAAGAAGAAGAAAAGATCAAAGAAAATTTTACCAACATGAATTTCCTCTAGAAATCCAAGTTCACTTTGAAGGATCCAACTACATGAAAATTTCACCACTTCAAGAGGATCAAAGTCAAGGCACCTAAAGAGATTCAAGTTTGCAAGTACAATCAAGTTCTAATCATGGCAATGAGAAAATTTGAAATTTGAGAAGATGAAGCAATCTAGGAATATGCCATCACATTTGAAGGCTTGATAATGTTGACTATCAAGAGATATTTTCTCATCACCGAAGGATTGATCAAGTCTACAAGATAAGGATGGTGAGGTGGCGTCCACTTGTCTTCTACCAATTAAAAAATTTCAGTTACACATGTTCAAGTACATTCACTCATATTATGCCATGTGTGCAATTTTCTCGTTGGCTCTCAAAAGCATTGTAATTTTCTTATTGGCCCATAGGGTGGTGCCTTCATGTAATTGGTTGATAGGGTGGCAACCCTAATTAGGTTTGTAGGGATAAATCTTGGCCCTTGATCTTGAATTGTTATTGGCCCTTCATTGTAATTGAACACGTATAAAAGGCCAAGGCCTTCTCATTTGTAATAGTTAGTTAGACAGTTAGCTAGTAGTAGAAGTAGAGTAGGAGGAGATTTAATGACATTGTTGCCATAATGCTATCAAAGTAATTGATGATTCATTGTTGGTCTTCATGGTGGATTCCTTAATGTTGCTTTAAAGTGTTGCATGGTTTCTTCAATTCCTCATTTAGAATTTCATTTCATGTTAAGTAGAAGCAGAAGTAGATTGGATGGAAGATATTGTTGAATGGTGATTAATGGTGAAGCTAGTGTCCATACCTTTTGTTACTTATTGATTGTAAGTAAAGGTGTAAGGTTAATTTGGACCTAAATTGCAAGTGTTTGACTTCTATTGGAGATGTTCATTTAGATTGCGCCTTCATAGGGTATTTGGACAAATATTGACAATGTGAAAATCAAACCTGTATCCTTAGAAGCTAGCACCCTCCTATGCTTAGTTGACACGGCAAAGCAAGAACCGGTTAGAGGCTCACCCCATCGTCAACATTGTTGTATATTCCTAGAGTTAGATAACTTTTATTTCCTTGCAAGTTATTTGGTTGGAGGTAATTTGGAGTTGTTAAAGCAGTTGATATCCATTGAATGAACAGTGTAAGTCCCTTTGTGATAACCAGCATATCACATCAAAATAACTGAGTGAAGTCCAGAATTAAGAAGAAACCTTATGATTGTCTCGTTTGATCACACAATTCATCTACATTGTTTAGCATATGAGCATCCTTATTCAAGAAAGAGTTGGGGATTTGGTGTTTCACTCCAGAATACTATGTATTTGGTTATGTATGTTGTAGTGGAACAAAACTCACATCAACAAAACCCAAATCCATCTTTGGTGTGGATTCATCACATATTCGCCATCACGTTTCATCATCAAACTGTTGGAGATTTCAGCTAGAAACATCTATAAAAGATTTGACATGCAAATTTGTGAAGTCTTTATCTAAAGACAAATTTGTAGTAATAAAGGTATTTGCATGTTTGAGATATCTTATATCTTATTTGGAAAAGCAAGATTACTATTTCTTAATATTATTTTTCGGTTAGGTATTTTGGCCTGAGAAGAGCAAATTTTTAATATTATTTTGAAGACAAACATGAGATGAGCTTTAGGGCATGAATATAGTAAAGATTGAACCTTCGCGTGACAATAGTTTGTATTGAGAATATTTGCTAGTATACAGATTTATTTGTATCTGCCTCCATGCTGCGTGAGACTTGTATGGGCTTGATTGATATAAGGTTTATTAGTTTGTGCGCCCCATTTTTTATTATTGAAGATGGATGCAACAGTTATATCGGGTATTTGAGCTCTATATAATATTTTTGAGGAGGAACTTTATCTTTGCTTGAACCCATCGGTATTACTTGGTCAATGACTAGTATCAAGCCCATAATATATGCTTTCGGGCAATCTTATTGGTTGAATCTTCTTGCCAAAAAACACATTTCTTTAGCCACCTGTGATAATATATGTGTACCAAGTACTGATAAACAAATTTGGTGTTCGCTTCTGATATTGAATGAACGTATTCTCTGTGTTGACTCCTTCCCCTAGCAGAAGCAAATGAAGCTTAAGAGGAGTTTTCAAATCGGTATTGTAGCGTAGTAGACAAGCTCCTTGACATTGGGTTACCTGCCAACTTGCAAACATCACAAGAAGGTCCTCTATCGTCGGGTTTAGTTCTGAAAACCTGTATTCATTATTCAGTTGGAATAGGGGTTTATTCTAAAGGCTCTATCAGTTATATCTGGCATCTTTGGTCAGCGTACTGTGTACTTTCCATTGTCGAGCTTAATCTGGAACCCATTTGTTGTTTACTATCTAAGCCAATCTTTGACCAACATCTTATCTGCATACATTAGGAGTAACACATGATAGCAGTTCTTTGCAGTGAGTAAATATTTATCTTGGTTGTTTATTAATCTGATTTTTAACTCCCTAACATGAAAGGTTCACATTGTTGTTGGAGGCATTTTTCACTTCTTTGTTAGTTGGATCCATGGGCTTTCATTCTCATTGACAAGCCTTTCTCATTCACGAGAGCCTTCACTTGGAAAGCTTGATACTCAGGAAGAATTGTAATGGGACATGCACTTCATATGGGTTCATCTGTTGCTGATTGGTGTTTCTGAGCACAACAGTTTTACTCTTTGATCTGTAGGACTATTATGGATGCACGGAGAATAAGTACGTGCCATGTTTCCTGTAATCATTTCAGTTTCATATACTTGTTTCCAAAATCATTTAACCAGCAATAGTGAGGTCAGGATCCTCTGTTATATGTATTTTGTTCACAACAATAAGTTTGTTTCAGATTTGATATTTTTTAATCAAATCAGTGGAATATCAGCTTGGATGTTCCATATGAGTGGATTGTACTATCAAAACTTGATGATAAACCTATGGTCTTCATTGAAAAATATTATGATAAACCTCTGCCATTTATATCACATAAATCTACAAACTATTTGACAAAATACCTCAAAGTACAAGGCAAAACATTTGGTGCAAACAAGGATAGCTTCTTATACAATAGTTCATGAGGAGTTGGGGGTTGAATTTCTGGAGTAAAATACTTGTTGATGTGAGTTTTGTTCTACAACATTCCAAATGGAATATGTAGTGTTTCAAGAGAAAACACCAAATCTCCAACTCTCTCTTCAATAAAGATGTTCTTATGCTAAACAATGTAGATGAATTGTGTGATCAAATGAGACAACCTCAAGGTTCCTTCTTAATCGTGGACTTTCACTCAGTTTTAATAATGTGATATGTTGGTTATCACAAAGGGACTTACGCTATCCATTCAATGGATATCAAAACCTTCAACTTCTTCAATCACTTCCAACTAGACAAACTACAAGGGAGAAAGCGTTTAGGAATTCTATCTAACTCTAAGAATGTAAGATAATGTTGAAGATGGGGTGAGCCTCTAACTAGTCCTTGCTTCGTCGTGTCAACTAAGCATAGGAGGGTGTTATCTTCTACGGATGTGGGAATGATTTTCACATTGTCAATATTGATTCAAATACCATATGAAGGCGCAAAATAAATGAACATCTCCAATAGAAGTTAAAGACTTGCAATTCAGACCCAAACTAACCTTGCACTGTTACTTACAATCAGCAAGTACCAAAAGGTATGGACACTAGTTTCAACACTAATCACCATTCAAAAATATCTTCCACCCATCTACTTCTACTTCTATTCAACATAAAATAAAATCCTAATCTAATTGAGAGATGCAAAGAACCATGCAATACTCCAAAATGATCATATATATCCACCTTGCAAGCACAACAATGAATAATAGAGCAAATTTGGTAGTATATTGGCAACAATTCTTCAACATAACTCCTTTTACAAATGATGTGAGCAAGCCTTTATTATAAGGGCTCAATTACAATGAATGGCCAAGATTGATTTGAAATCAGTGGCCCAAATTAATCCACATAAGCCCTAATTAGGGTTTTCATAACCATAGCTACAAATATTAAATGCTCACCCAATTATAATTAGGCACCACCATGTGGGCCAATAGAAAAAATACATTGCGTTCATGGGCCAGTAAGAAAATAGATTAGGCATCACCACTTGATAAGACGCACCAGCAAATGGGCCAATGAGAAGAGAGGTTAGGTAGAAGCTTGTAGAAGAAGCCACCATTTAATGGACCAATAAGATGATGTCACTTGTACTTACACCAAGTCATCCTTGAGAATATCCCTTTTCTCTCTTGACAGATTCAATGAATCTAGACACAATATGATGAATATTTTTACTACAACACTTGGCACGTTCTCATTGGTTAAAGATATGGCTGCCATCTCAGCATACTCATCTTGAAACATGATAAATACCCCATATTTGCTGATGAGAAATCATTGTTTAGCCTTCAATTGTGATGGCTCATATTCTCAAATTGTTTCATCTTCACGAATTATCTTCCTTTGATGAGTTTCTTGCTCTTTCCCTGGGATGTCTTTAGAGTCTTTCCCTTGCCTTAATCTTCTATGTTGCTCTCTTAGATGTGCTAATCCTTTCCATCTCATTGTTGATGAATCCCTCTTCATTCTTCACCATTACCTTATGCATCAATCCTTCTTGAACATTTGATTTTTGCCCCTCTTGCTTTCGCTGGTGGCCCTCTCTTTCTCATCTTGGCTTTAGACCTTGAGCTCTCACCACCTTTCTCCATAGTAGTAGAACCTGCAACAAACAACCCTTAGTCAATTTTAGCCTATCTCATCAAACTTGTACTAAGTTGCAAAGTTAAGAGCTGCTGAAGTGCTTAAAATCGGACCTTGGATTTTAATTCAGAATTTAAAATTGGCAAACTTGAAGGCCTAAATAACATAAAAGGAATTCTAATCATTTTTAATCCTAGGTCTCATCTTACTTGTTTCAAATCACTTCCATTACACTGCTAACAAAGGATTTAACTGAGATCTGAAAAATACAGAACTGTATAGTTCTGAGAATGATGGCAAATCACAGTCAACAATAGCAAAACGTTATAAGAAGGCCAAAATTCTAAGTTTAGGATTGATTTTAATTGATTTGAGACCTTAAATACATCTGATATGAGTGAGATCAGTCCTAAATTGGCTGGTAAATGTCTGAGATTTAGAAAATCAGAATTTAAATCACTGATCAAAGCTTGGAATCAGAACTTAATTTGTTGCAATCAGGACCTTGCAGGTGTTTGTAATCTGGTAATTGCTGAAAAAATCGATTTTAAACCCGCAAACTTGGAGAAGAGGTTTTGTAGATTAGGTTGTATTATCTCCAATAAGCAGCCCTGCAAGAAAAATAACAAAAGAAACTCCAAAATCTACCCTTGTTGGCTCGAACTTCTCCAGATCTGCCTGCAAAAAAAAACTTCTTTGAATTGAAAGAATGTCCTGTTTATATAGAAATTGTCTTGCGTTTGCTTCTTCAATGCAACACTTATTGATTTTGAGGCTATCCCATTGGATCGAATTTATTTCCTTTCCTTATGATTGCAGACCATTATTGAATTTTGAATGCCTCTCATTAAATATCCAAGCCTTTACCTTTCTTAAATTAATGTTTTGCATTGAATTTTGTTTCAAGTGTACTAAATCAAGGCTTTTGGATTTGAAATTTATTGCTTCTTGGGGCTTTTCCAACAGATGTATTTCATTTAAGACCCATGCCTAGAGCCTAGAACCCACACGTTTGGGTCTTGGGATCAAAATTTTGAAATAGGCCTTGGGCGCCTAGGTTGGGGCAAGGATTTAAATTGCTTGGGGCCTAATAGGCCATACATTTCATTTTCAAGAGCCCACTTTGATCTCTAATTAAGTCTGATTTGTTATGCATAGGCCACACGTTACTTGCATTGGGGTCTATGTCTTGGACATTGTGCTCACATGCTTAGATATAGGGCCTTGGCACTTTAAATATGACTGGATCGGGCCTGATTTAAGTCACATGCTTCATAATATGACTGGATAGGGCCTCGACCTAGAGTTTAGAGCCCAGCTCTACAAGTTCCATGGCCCATATGATTGATTTAAGCCCCTTTTAGGCCCACGCGTTCGTTGTTGGGGCCCAATTCAACTTTAATCCCCACCTTAATGGCATCAAACCTAGGCTTAGATGACTCCTAGAAGGCCCACGTTTAATGATAACAAGGCTTAGTGATTGCTCAACTCTTCTCTCACCCTCTTCCTTGCATTGGTTCTCCCTTCCTTCATTGAACTTGTAACATAGAGATGCTTCCTTCACCCAATAAAACATGTCTTCCTTCCCTTGCCACATAAGGAAGTGGAATCCACTCCTCTGTGGCTAATCGCTAGAAAAGTTGGTGGAATCCACTCCTCTGTGTGGCAAATTGCCCCATAAAGAGGTGGAACCCACCTCTCTGTGTGTCAACACAAAGAGGGAAATATTTTTTTAAATTATCAATAATTTTCCTTTTATTTCCCTTTTTAGGCGACTTACTTAAACAAATTTATACATTTTTGGCTCAAATTGTTTATTTTAACTTCTCATTTCCAGACAGCCAAATTTTAACAATTTTCTCCATTTTTTACCCTTTCCTTAATTTTTTCCAAATTCTGACACAGAGCCAAATTTTGCCATTTTTCTCAATTTTCACAACTTGACACTCTGGGAAGGCCTTCTAAATCCTGGATTGTTGCCAAACTCACTCTACCACCTGTTGTGACCTAATCACACATCACCCCATTGTCGATGGGGACCCCCTCCCTTTTCAGTTTTCTTGGCCCTTCTGTTTTCCGTCGTCTCAGTGGCTCTAGTGCCAGTCTTCTTGGTTCCTCTTGTTACTATGAGAAATGTTGGATTGGCATCAAACAAAATAGTGCTAATTTAAAATATTCATCCCAACAATTCATCAAGCAAAAACCAGAGAGATGAGATAGTTTGGAATGCTAAACATCAATGTAAAAAGGTGTCATACTACCTCCCAAAGGACATAGGGAAGGAACTCATGTCATTAGAGAAAATATAGAAAAGTCAAAACATATTTATAGGTACACTAGATATCAAAATGGGTTGTTGTAACGGCCTATTAATGGGCCTTTGAGGGTTCATCCTCCTTCTGGTACAGCCATGATGGAATCTTGGAGACCTCTAGATAAAGGTTGGATTAAGATCAATTTATATGGGGCCTCAAAGGGCAACCGGGGTCCTATTGGGGCCAGCTATGTTGCGAGGGATGATGTAGGTAACATTCAGATGATTGGAGCAAAGAGGCTTCCAGTAGGAACAAACAACGAAGCTCAAAGTATGGCTGCACTACTAGCCATCAAAATGGTGATGAAAATGGAGATTAGGAAATTGCACCTGGAAGGTGACTCGTGGATCATAGTTAATGGAATCATTAAAGGGGAAGCTGAAGGATGGCATTTGAATAAAAACATTCGAAGGATCAAAATGTTGTTTGGGGCTTTTGAGGAGTTCAAAGTCTTATGTATTGCAGGAGGCAAATGAAGTTGCAGACAAACTATCAAATTTGGTGGTATCATTATCAAAGCACATCGAGGAAGAATTCATAGAAGATTTTAGGGGAGTTCAAGTTGAGTCCTTGGACTACTCGTTGAAGCATGTTTCAAAGAGGAGGTACTTTTCACAAGGTAAGAAAAGTAATCAAGCTTTTATCCTAAGTATGAAGTTCAATTGGTTTTCGGTGGCAAAAACAATGAAGGGGCTACCTTAATATAATGGAGTGAATTATAGCATATCTTAAATAAACAAGCTAGACGAAGGGTGGTGTAGACATCATTGTGCAATTATGGCATCGTCATATAGTCGACGATAGCAGTGGAACCTCGGGAATAATCCGGAACTTTTTGGATTGTTTGTTTCCTATTTCATTTGATTTTGTGGAAATCGCTTTCAAAGTGATATTGGCGAAGAGCGAAAAGAGACAGAGCAAAGAAAATGGAGGTGAATTTTTCACTCAACTCGCCAAACCAAATGTTGGCATCCAGAGGAGAAATTACAGTGAGAAGGATGCAAGGAGTGTTCAAATTTAATGATGATCGATTCTAGGGGTGTGTGTCGCAGATGTTGGGAGAAGAGTACCTGAAAACGGACCTTCGACCGCAAACAAACCTAGATATTGCGCCCATCTTCCTCGCTTGGGCATTGCAGTTGGGAGGTCGGTAGGAGGCTCTAAAAGCAATGCGACTATGTGTAAGGTCAAAGTGGGCGGGAGGTACGCTTCCCATTGTGGGAAGAGTCAAGCCTGGTGTTGGAATTGCGACTGGGGAAGGCCCTTAGAGGGTTGTGGAAGGAGCACCTAGGGAGCACCACAAACTCAAAGGAGAAGCAGATTGAGGCGGCTCGAGGCGAATGGGAGGAGTTGTTGGGGTATATGCAAAGTGTGGAGGAGCAAATGTAGCATCTAGAGACAGAGAGGAAAAGAAAAATGAAATCAACCCCGAGGAAATCGATCGCCAAACTGAGGCCAGAGGAAGGCATGGAGGTAGCAGAGAGGCCAGCTAGGAAGACAAAGAAGAGCAAATTTGACACCCGCAGAGGAATTTTCATTCCGAACGAATCGAGAGAGGAGGATGATTAAGAAATGGAGGGGGTGAGCTGCCATGGATGTTGTATATTTTTTTTTTGCAACTAGATGGGTATTAAAAGCTTGAATTTTTGGTTTTGATTGTGTATGTTTTTTTGGCATTAACGTTTCGGATCACACTCTGTGATCCATCATCAGGATGTAAGAGCAAAGAGCATGAAGGATATGTAAAAAAAAGATGCAGACCAAGCCTCACTCAATAGATAAAAGAAGGGATAGGGAGAGAAAGGGGCACGAAAAACGAGGGGGAATAGAGAAATCTGATCGATTTAATAGATGGGTATTGTCTGTTCTAGCCCAAATTTTGATAGTTACATGGGCTTGATATTGTATGGTCTAGTATAATGTTTATAGGTCGTATGTCAAGCTTTGTAATATAGGTAAATTTAGATGGTGTTTGAACAGTAGAAAGAAAGGTATTGTTTTGTTGAAGCCTAAAAGGCCCCCTGTAATAGCAGAATGTAGATAGGTATGTAGGGTGTTCAAAAGTCTAATTTGCCAATACAGAGTGGCATGCTATGTAAATCTTTAGTTTAATATTAATAAAAAAACTCATCAATGACCGATAATAAAAAAAACTTGTGGTAACGTGAATATTGAAGGATCTTATGTGACACAACTCTTTAAAAAAAGTGAGCTTATATTTACATGGGAGAAGTCTTATATTATAAGCAAAAAATCTCCAATGACACTAGTATTTCCAACTGTAATTATAACATTACTTGTAATTTATTACAATCTGACCATATGTTCTACAGTTAATATAATCCTATCTTTCTAGTTATTCTAGCCATCCACTTACTTTTCATTCATAGTTGTCTACCAATTGTGACCTTTCCACGCATCGCCCAATTGCAAATGGTGACCCCTTGCATTTTTGCCTGCTTGGTCATTTGTTTTTGTGTTCCTGGTAGTTTTGGCTCAATTCCCTGAAGTTCCTTGCATTTTGATTGAGCGTTGGGAAATTTGTGCTAAGTGTAGAACTGAAATGTCATCTGCCTTTGGTTCTTAAAGCGGAAATTTTGTGAAAAATAGTGAATTTGGTCAAGTATAAAAGGGAATTGATCGTTCAAAGAGGATGCCAATAAAATTTGAGTGTTTTGATATACTTACTATTTTTGGAAATTTCTATTTTTAGTAAGCTTGACTGCAACCCAAAATGGCCTAATTTTGAGTTTGGAACAACTTACTATTCTTGGCAATGTCTATTTTTAGTAAATCTATTTTTGGGCAAAATCAACAAACCAATGGAGAAGAGCAAGGCAAAGAAGTCCTCCAAGGTCGCCAGGGATGAATCAGGTTCGAGCACTTTGAATGTAGCAGTGTCGAAGGTTGACAAGGCAAAAGATAAAATTACTCTAGAGGAGTATGATGTGACAACAATTGACATAGGGTGTGCTACTAATGAATAGGTGATGGAGGAATTTGATGATTCTCCCCAAGCACTCAAAGAAAGGATGAAAAATATGGAAGGGAAGCACAAGAAATTGAAAGATGAGAGAACAAGGCTTTGTGTGGATACTTGCAACGCCAAGTAGATCTAGCAAGCAGGAAAGTCAAGCATTTGCTCCCCCTACAGCTCTTCCAAAAGAGTCAGTGGATGACATTGAAAGAATGAGGAGAGTCACCCAATGCATTGAAAAATGGGTAAAGAGTGTTCAAGATACAGCATCTAGTTTCATTGAAGACCTGACTCAAATGCATGGAAGAACTTTAGCTATCCTTTTTAGGATACAGTGTGTAGATGAAGCATGGGAAGATACCCATATTTACCAAAACGAGACCATCCCACACTTGGAGGCTTTGATGGAGATTCCCAAGCAGGCATTGATAGATGTAGGAGTGATAAGGGAAGGTGAAGCCTATGACTTTACTCGATGGTATAGTGCACTAATCACAAGGAAGGAACTGTTCGAGAAGTCAAATGAAAACTCAACTCAACTGAGGAAGAAGATCAAAAATATACAGGAAGGAATCCTCAATGTCGTTGAAGCAATGTTTGGAAAGAGTTTAGTTGTTGAGGAAGTGATAGCAGAAAGATTGAAGAGAAGAGTAGAAGAATTCTTTGGCACAAAGTCCTTGGCAGAAGATTTGGAGAGTATTTCCATATTCTCGAACATCATATACAAGATTCAAGAGTCGGCATCAAATTGGAAGAACTTCAACAAATGTGAACGGGATATAGCCATTCTGGAGTTCAAATAGGAGATCGCGCCAAGTGTCTACATGGATGAGCTGAAAATAGTCATGTCCAAATTCTCAGCATTTAAGGAAAAGAATCAAATTTGAGCTAGTCTAGGCGAATGGGAATTCAATGCATAGTGGGAATCTCATTTCATTAATGGTCAGTGTTACCTGGGGACACGTTTCCAGCATAACTTGACCTGTTCCGGAAATAGGGATGTCCAGGAAACTTGAAAATTTTCAGAAACTCGGACAAGTTTTGATAATTTGCTCGACTTCCACTCTCATGTGAAATCTCAATTTAAAATATTTAACACAAACGTTATATGTTAAGGTTCTATAATGTATGTACGCATGCTTTATCCATTTTTTCATATGAATATTTAAAATTTCCCTATATATTTTAAATTTTCCCTATTTTTTATATAGCTGTCCCCATTGTCGTCCCTTGCTCTGGAAAAAAAAAATTGTCCCAAAAACACGGGGTAACATAGTTAATGGTCATTTTGACCACTCTCCCACTAAGGGGGCGACCCTCTTCCAATTGGTCCATGTGGACGCATTTATTTAAGTGGACGCATTTATTTACAATAGATTCTCTCCTTGACCTAACCCTAATCAAGGCTTATGTGGCAAAATCTTAGCCATTCATTGTAATTTGATCCTGACCGCACATTGAAACCAACATGCCTATATAAGGGGCTTGCCCCTCATTTGTAACAGAGTGAACTTTGCAAATTGTTGCTATAAGTTACCAAAATAATAGAGTTTTCATTGAAGTTTGGTGATTACTTGAAGTGTTTTGGAGCTTGCATAGTTTCTTGTTCCCTCACTTAGATTAGATTTGTTTTCAAGTTGTTAGATGAATGAGATTGGTAATATTGTGATAGTGAAATCGATTTCTCATACATTTTGCAATTAGATGATTTCTATGCGCAATGTAAGGTTGGTCCTAAGCTTTTATGTGGATGCTTAACTTCTATTACTAAATGTGATTTGTTCCATGATGGTTTTCATTTGTGATATGAAAATTGATTGCACAACCTTTGTGTTAAAGTATTGTTCGTTCGTGTTTAATAAACGACGAGACAATCATGATATGCATATAAATATAGATATATTTATATATATGTACTATATAATATAATTGAAAAGTAAGTATATAATATGCATATATGTGTGTGTGTGTGTGTGTGTATATATATATACTAAGTATGAATAAACTATTGGTTAAGATATGTTAACTAATAGTTATGTAATGAAGTGACATAACCATAAGTATGTACGGTCATGTCTATTCATTACATGACTATTCGATATATGCATATACCCTATTGTTATTGTAGAATCAATTAATAAAAGAGGCAATTGTATTCTACAATCACAAATGGTAATGTATTTCACTACAGCAGTCACATATATTCTTTATAGGACGATCCAGATTCTACAACA
>MU224103.1:885135-899371 GCA_018584345.1 Thuja plicata | reverse complement strand
TATATATATATATATATATGATATAGAATAATATTATCTCATAATAATATTATCAATTCAATGATGTTTATTTCGTTCAATATTAAGATTATTATATCTGATCGAAGCTATAAACATCAACAATCTGGAAGTGGGTAAACTATCATTGAGGAGGCTTGTCATCAGCCTTTCACAATCTTGTGTTGTTTTATAGACTTCAAGAAGGCTGTGGACTCAATTTCCATACACTTGTTTTTAATATTTTTATAGATGATGCCTAATGTCAATAGTCCTGATTCTCTCATTACCACAGCTTGGAGAGCCTATTAGAGCATTGTTGGACAGTTCAGTACTCCTCAGACTCTTTCTATCTTTCTGAAGATGAACATCAGATAAAAACAAGAGTGTCATCTCCCACTGGCCCTCTTAAACATTTACATTGACAAATTAAAGGAGTTTCTTCAACAGCATAATCATATGGATGTCAGTTACATTTTACATGAGCTGGTTATAGCCATACTACTTTTTTTGTTAATGATGATGTTCTCTTTCATTCTACCAAAGGCTTATGATAGCAACATAACGTCCTTGTTCATTTCTATGAGCTTCGCCAACTTGCGGCCAACCTTAGAAAAAATAAGGTCATAGTTTTAAACATCTCCAAATCTTGTATTTCCCAATACCAATTCTTCTATAACAGGTCAGCTTTGGAAATCACAGGGGCTTACACTTCTGTCAAAATCAAATTGTCTTGTCCATCCTTCAGCTAAAGCCTACCTCTTAATAACATCTTTGCAAGGATTTTGCCACTCTATCTTAAAGCATTGGTGTTTCCAAATCCACCAATGAGATATTCCTTCAAACATACATCTTTTTGGTTCAATCATCAAGCCCACAATGAGAGGGTCTAGACTATCATAAACAATATGTTCCAAACAAAGTGTTCTTCAAAGCATTGCTAAAGACTAGTTTGCCACACAGCAATTACATCTAAGGCCATCTTCTAACTTACTTTTTACATCAAAAGACTCAAATCCATAGAAGATTCACCTTTTGGTCATCACAGGTATCCATACTTAGCTATTTGTTCCTCTAAGAGGATTGTTTCATTGGGTTTCCATCAAAACCAACAAGGTTGGTACTTTATACCTAGGTTGCTCCTTTCTATTGACATCTATATTGATTGAGTACCTCCTTTCATGTACTTCTTCGAGGCCCCTAGAATCTTTCCATCAAGGAGAACAGCATTAGAGTTGCTAAAGAGGGCATTTACAAACAATACATCTTAGTCACCTACACCTCTCATCCTTTCAAATGAGACTGTCTGGCTCTTTTTGCTAAATTTCAATTTCACAATTACTTCTTGCCAAAACAATTCTAAGTTTCACCTTAAGAAATCAAATATATGTTTTTTTTGTATTTTTTCAATATAAGTTTCAAAATTAAATACATCAATCACTAAATAACTTTGCAAATACTTAAAAGTTAAACCAATTTCCAAATTAAATTCATGTGAAATACCATTTTCCTCCATGCGTTTTGAAATTGTAATAATTCAGCTACAAATTGAAACGCCACCACCAAGAATCTCCCTCATTAGTTAACGTGGATTCCCAGTGTTGTTATCGCTCTGCATGCAGGCCATGGCTTGTAGCCTTCCATCCGCCATGCTCAAGCCTTGGTCGCAATATCAAAACACCTACTGATTACGCAGCTTGCTACTTATGTAACGTTGAGTCGTTACCTTTCTTTAATCACCCGCATGAATGCTAAACTCCCCAGCCGTGATTTCTCAAACACGATCTACAATTATTCCTTCCCACCACACTGATCTCTAAAAGAACAACACAATTCACCAGACTTAATGTCTGATTCAAAGTGCCACAAATACTTATTCGAATTTGCAATTCGATAAGTTCCAAAATTCCAATCCCTTCGTAATTTCGCCAAAGCACAAGTTTTTGATAAAAGCATGAATGAATCCCCTTCAACCTTTCGAAAATCTTATAGTAAAGAGGCATCTTCCTCAATAAGATTTTGAAATACAATCTTCCACTTAACTCTTCGCATAACTTAAAAATCCTCCTTCATTAGACTTAGG
This sequence comes from Thuja plicata, assembly GCA_018584345.1. Lineage (NCBI taxonomy): Eukaryota > Viridiplantae > Streptophyta > Pinopsida > Cupressales > Cupressaceae > Thuja > Thuja plicata. Next base: position 897,291 of record MU224103.1, on the reverse strand, counting down.
ATATAAATAAAATAATGTTCACTTTAATAACATAAAGTAACATTAAATATAGGACATCATTAACACCAATAATAAACTTATAATTCCAATCATTAAATAGGAAGATTTAATGCATCACTCTGATCACCTCCCACAAAACACTGATACTAAAGCACTGGAATTCACCATTCCAAAACTAGCAACTGGCTCTAAATGACTTACCCAAAGTAGTAAGTCCTCTCTGACTGACCCTCAAAACCAAGCATTAGAGCACGAGGGTCATTATGATGGGCTAACAAACTTGTCTTCTCGACAACTACTGAATCGGGGACATCACAGTCCTCCCTCCCCAAGATTGCTTGTCCTCGAGCAATTGCAAACCTGGGTGTTGAAGAATGTCCTCTGATTCCCAAGTGGCATCCTCAATCGGTAAACCAGACCACTTGATCAAAACCTCCCTGATAACTCACCGACGCAAATGTCGCTCACGAGTCTCCAAGATAATCTCAGGTACCAACTCTAACTTTCCCTCATCATCCAAAGGGGGTAACAGAGAAGACAGGACAACACGTCTACCCAACGCCTTCTTAAGGCGCAATACATGAAATACATTGTGCACTCTACTATCCTTTGGTAGATCCAATTCATACGCGACCTCGCCCACCCGCCTCACAACACGGAAGGGCCCGTAATACCGAGGCTTGAGCTTCTCAGCCCCACTTTTCCGGATAGAAGATTGCTTGTATGGCTGCAACATCAAATAAACTAAGTCCCCCACCTGGAAAGAACGAGCAACCTGCTTCTGATCAGCATACTGCTTTTGCTGATTCTGTGCTCTCTGAATGTTATCCCTCAAAGTCCCCATAATATCCTGACTGTCCTGCAACAGATCACCTGCATTGTGAACTCTGCTATCGCTGAAAAGCAAATCCAGGAAACTCGGTGGATCATATCCATACAAAGCGCGGAAGGGAGCCATCTGAATAGACATATGATGGGTGGTGTTATAACAATACTCACAAAGATAAATCCACTTCACCCACACTCTTTGTTGATTAGACACGTAATTTTGAAGATAGCCCTCCACCCACTTATTAACTATCTCAATCTGACCATCAGTCTGAGGGTGGTAGCTAGTACTGGGGGTCAACTCCGTCCCACACAATCAGAAGAGCTCCTGCCAAAAGTGACTCATAAAGCGGCTATCTCGGTCACTTACTATGTTCCCAGGTAAACCGTGCAATCTAAACACCTCCCAGAAGAATAAATCAGCAACGTGTGTGGCCGAGAAAGTGGTTGTAATCGGAAAGAAGTGGGCAAACTTCGTGAGCCGATCCACCACTACATAAATGCAATCCCTACCCTGAGCTTTAGGCAAGCCCACAATAAAGTCCATAGAGATGCATTCCCATTTCCGCTCAGGAATGGACAATGGTTGCAGTAACCCTGCAAGATAGGTGTTCCTATTTGTTCTGCATACAAACAGAACACTCTCTGACATACCGCTGCACATCAAACTTTAGGCCTTTCCAGGTGAATCTCTCCTGCACCTGTCAATAGGTCTTAAAGAAACCCGGATGCCCTTCTAAGGAAGAATCATGAAAAGCTATCATCACTATCTGACGAACACTAGATCCAGGAACCAACCACACACGTTCCTTGTAAATGATCAACTCATTCACAAGGGTATACCTGTTGTCGTCCAAAGTTCCATCAATAAAACCAGCAGCCCACTGATCCCTGGCATACTCTGCAATAATTAAGTGCCTCCAGTCCTCAGAAATAGTAGTCATAGAACCCAAGTGAGGTCTCCTAGAAAGTGCATCAGCAACCACATTCTGAGTACCCTTGATATAGGAAATATCAAAGTCATAGGACTGCAGTTTACTAACCCACTTTTGTTGTCTCTCATTGAGATCACGCTGCCCCAAGAAGTACTTCAAGCTGTTATGGTCAGTTTTAATACAGAATTTACTACCGACCAAATACTGCCTGAATTTAGCCAAAGCATGCATAATGGCTAACATCTCCTTATCATACACGCTAAAGATCCTCTCTAGACCCCGAAGTTTCCGAATCTCAAAAACAATAGGGTGGTGATCCTGAGAAAGTACTGCCCCAATGCCCTCACCCGAAGCATCACAATGTAGGTTAAAGGGCAATCCGATAATGCCAAAACAGGGCATGTAGTCATGATCAACTTGAACTTCTCAAAACACTCATGTACCTGAGAAGACCACTCAAAACCACCCTTATGGGTCAAATCAGTCAAGGGAGCTGCATGCCGTGAAAATCCAGCAACAAATCTGCGATAAAAGTCACACAACCCAATGAACCCTCTGAGTTGTCTCAAACTCTCGAGAACAAGCCAATCGAAGATAGCCCGAACCTTCTATGGATCCATACGCACTCCCTCTAAGCTGATAATGTGACCAAGGTACAACAACTCCGTCATCCCCAAAGCACATTTAGACTCCTTTGCATACAAAGAAGCCCTATCCAAGATATCTAACACAGTGTCCAAATGAGCAAGATGATCCTCCCAAGTCTTGTTGTAAATCAAAAAATCGTCGAAGAAGACCAGAACAAACCTCCTCAACTAATTATGGAACACTCTGTTCATGGTAGACTGGAAGGTAGCTGGAGCATTGGTCAAACCAAAGGGCATGACTAAAAACTCAAAATGCCCACAGTGACATCGGAAAGCTATCTTCTCTATATCCTCCTCCCGTATCCGAATCTGATGGTAGCCGGATCTCAAATCAATCTTAGAGAAGTAACATGCTCCATGCAACTCATCTATAAGCTCATCAATGCGCGGAAATGGAGACATGTTTTTGATAGTTCTCCTATTCAGTATTATGTAATCAATACACATTCTGAGGGTGCCATCCTTTTTCTTCACCAGAACCACTGAAGAAGCAAAGGGTGATTTACTAGGCCTAATATGCCCCATGGTAATCAGCTCCTGGATGGTCTTCTCTATCTCATCCTTCAGGCGTTTAGGATGCGTGTAAGGAGTAATCATGATGGGCTTCGTGCCCTCCTCCAGCTCAATAATATGCTTTATCCTCCTATCTAGTGGTCTGCTATGCGGTAAATCACTAAACACTTTGGAGTGTTTAGTTCTCAATTCCTGAATCTCAGGATGATACGCTGATTTCCCTGAGTCCTCAATGGTGGGTAACATCCTGCACTCCGCTGCCCATTCCACTACATTATGTCGTATGAGGCGTTGTATCCGCCTAAGGGACATTGTCCTCAAACTATCCTCTTTGATTGCCTTAAGTATGTGTTTCTTACCATCCACCTCAAATTTCATCTCCATATCCTTGAGGCTGAGATAAAAGGCCTCAATTGAATGTAACAAACTCATACCCAAGACTAAATTTGCACCACCCATGTCAACCACATAAAATCAGATTTGAACTCATAGTTGTTCAATTTCATGGCAAGATCTGGGATCACTCTGTCACATTTCAAGGTGTCACCATCCGCCACCTTTACCCTAATCCCCTCAAACTCCTCAGTCCGTACTCCCCTCTTGGAGACCAAACAGGAATCAATAAAGTTATGCGTAGCCCCTGTATCCAGAAGAGCAATGACCCGCTGCCCTGCTAAGAGGCCTCTCATCCTAAAAGAACCCTCTTTCTGCATGCTAGAAAGATATACCACCTTAAGGTGAGAATCCTCTTCCACGTTCTCCTTGTTGCATGTCTCTTCCAAGGCATCCTCTTCCGGATCAATTTGCTGTTTTTCAGAATCAGCATGGTGTTCATCCTCATAAAACCATTCCATGAGCCTATTCCTACATTTAGGCTTCAATGGGCAATCATGTTTCTCATCAGAAGGACCCCTGCAATAGAAACATAACCTCCTCAAATCACTGAGTGTCTCAGGATCAAGAGGTCTTGTAAATGGTTTCATGAATTCTGGTCCGTCATCCCTTTTTGGGACAGCCTTGTCATCATGAGAGTAGTTTGATGGTCTATGCAGAAATTTATTGCGTGGAGCAAAAAACTCCAAATCCCTAGCCTTCTTCATGGCTAATTGTAATGAATCAGGGTCAAATGATTTGACCCAACCCCTAAGAGGTTCCACCAACCCCTCTATGAATAGCATGACACACCTCCTCTCAGATATATCATATACCATAACTGAAATCTTCTGAAACTCTCCAATGAAGGTCTCCAAGCTGCCTGTCTGTTTGAGCTCTGCCAGCTCTCTGAAGTAGGACTCTGGGTCCTTCCTGTCAAACCTCTCCACTAACTCATCCACAAAGTCATGATCAGTGACAATCTGATCATGGTGCAACGATACCAATCCGTGGTACCACCAATCATGTGCTAAACCATCAAGATGCAAAACAGCAAATCGAATGGCGTCCTCCTCAGACATAGGACGCAAGGAAAGGTATGTATCTAGCTTGTGTATCCAAGCTCTGGCAGTCATCTTGTCACTCCCATCAAAGTGTGCTAATGTCAGCTTGTTGGCTTGCTTGAGATCCTAATTTGCATGCATGTGACGCACGTCTGTCCTTCCCTTGGGCGTTCTCGTTTCTGCGTCATGAAACGATCGAAATTGAGGTGTTGCTTCACTTCAGGAGGTAAAGCATCCCACTCAGTGTGCAAAGCCAAAATGTCTTCCAGTCTCCTTATCAAAACTAACAGTGTCTGCCTCTGGTCTCAAAAAAGTAGGACATAACGGTCTGTCCTATGTACCTGTCAGATCTATCCTAGACCTGTGTGAACTAGCTGACACACTCCTCCGATCTCTGTCCCTGTTCTGATTCTGATCTTTGTCCCTGTTCTGATTATGGGGCAAGGTAATACGCTGCAGAGTATCTCAAAGGTTTTGCAGAACTGTGGCCATCTAGTGTTGGCCAGCTGCAAACTCTTGTTGACTGCGAGCAATATTCCTAAATACAACAGTTGACTCTCTGTCACCATCATTACTTATATTATCTGAGATCCTGTCTCCCATATTTCCCTGTTCTCTGTCACCAGGTGGTGGTGAATTGCAGCCCCTGTGAGTATAATGATATCCCTGTCCGAATCTATCACCATCCATAATTCCAACCCAAATTCCCTACAGGTTGGCAAGATTTTTGGCTCTAATAGCACTGAAATGAGCATGTCTGGCTCTTTTTGCTAAATTTCAATTTCACAATTACTTCTTGCCAAAACAATTCTAAGTTTCACCTTAAGAAATCAAATATATGCTTTTTTGTATTTTTTCAATATAAGTTTCAAAACTAAATACATCAATCACTAAATAACTTTGCAAATACTTAAACCAATTTCCTAATTAAATACATGTGAAATACCATTTTCCTCCATGCGTTTTGAAATTGTAATAATTCAGCTACAAATTGAAACGCCACCACCAAGAATCTCCCTCATTAGTTAACGCAGATTCCCAGCGTTGTTATTGCTCTGCATGCAGGTCGCGGCCTGTAGCCTTCCATCCGCTATGCTCAAGCCTTGGTCGCAATATCAAAACACCTACTAATTACGCAGCTTGCAACTTATGTAACGTTGAGTCTCCACCTTTCTTTAATCACTCGCGTGTATGCTAAACTCCCCAGTCGTGATTTCTCAAACACAATCTGCAATTATTCCTTCCCACCACGATGATCTCTAAATGAACAACACAATTCACCAGACTTCGTGTCTGATTCAAAGTGCCACAAATACTTATTCGAATTTGCAATTCGATAAGTTCCAGAATTCCAAACCCTTCATAATTTCACCAAAGCACAAGTTTTTAATAAAAGCATGAATGAATCCCCTTCAGCCTTTCGAAAATCTTATAGTAAAGTGGCATCTTCCTCAATAAGATTTTGAAATAGAATCTTCCACTTAACTCTTCGCATAACTTAAAAATCCTCCTTCATTAGACTTAGGATATAAATAAAATAATGATGTTCACTTTAATAACATAAAGTGACATTAAATATAGGACATCATTAACACCAATAATAAACTTATAACTCCAATCATTAAATAGGAAGATTTAATGCATCACCCTGATCGCCTCCCACAAAACACTGATACTGAAGCACTGGAATTCACCATTCCCAAAATAGCAACTGGCTCTGAATGACTTACCCAAAATAGTAAGTCCTCTCTTACTGACCCTCAAAACCAAGCATTAGCCCACAAGGGTCGCTATGATGGTCTAACAAACTTGTCTTCTCGAAAAGTACTAAATTGGGGACATCACATCCTTGCACTCAACCCAAGGCTTGCTTTTTACACAAACCACTTCTTACATGTGGAGGATGGTTCTCTTATGTTGTCATTACCTCTAGTGCCATTGGTCACAAAACATGAGGTTTCCCCTTGGCCAACTATGAGTGTTCCCACCATTTATGAGTTGAGATTCTTCACAAAGGCTAAATCTAACATATTGCGCCTTCTAGGAGGTGGAGATGAAGGAGCACTTCGTCTTCAAATGCCTCATTCGCTATGAGATTAGGAAGAGATACCACTACCTCCATAGGGACTCTAGAAAACACTTTTTTATGTTCTTTAGATATCTAGATGAAAGGTGCCTAGCCCTTTATCTATGGGACGTTGCAAGATATCTATAGGGATTGAAGAGCCCCAAGATTGATCACCTTTGTCTAGCCCATCTAGGAGACTAGCAACTCTAAATGGCAATTAGATACTACTAACATAGACAAAAATAGGACCTATGAAATGGTGGTTCCCACAACTGAACTAAACTCAAATGCCCCAACATGTTCACCCTCAACAATGCGGTTCTACTTCTTTCCATGGCATGGTTTGGCTCCTCATTGACAAAGATCTACTTGATTCCAACCACCCCTCCAGCCACAAGAAAAAATGCATATTATGAGCTTCTTAATTACTACAAGAGTTACATTTGACATTAAATGTTAGGTGTGATCATAGAGGGAGTGCCTTGCTTCCTCTTAGAATCCACCAAATTGGCCTTCATCTCCTAATAAACTCCTGATAAGCACAATCAAATCTTGCATCAATCCTTCATAGAAATCAAAAATGACACTAATGAATCCTCCTCCATCGGAGGCCCAAATAGAGATAACCAATGAAAAAAACTCCCTTTAAAATCTTCGTAGGCACTAACCCACTGGAGACACCAATCCCCACTACTAAGCACGAACATGGCAAGAGACACCAATCTCTTCTATTGAGAGGCACCAACCTCCATATAAACAAAAATTCTCCTTCTTGAATATTGTTTCTTCAATGGATGATGATCATTTGAGTCTCCTTAATAAAGTATGCTTGTAACTTCTTCACATATATTTTCTTCTTCAAAAATATTTGAGATAATTATATTACATTAATTGTTTGCCTTCTAACCTACATCCCATCTTCTATTTATACCACTCCATTATGCATCTTCACCTAAGAGAGGTGATCCTTCAAAAGGGGTCGGCCAAGTTTGCCCATAAATAAATTTATTTTATTTTAATTCTACCGAGAGAGCAACCACATCAAGAGGGTCGACCCATGCCAAAAAGACCTCAAATAATATTGATTTTAATTTCCCAATGGAGTTGGCCCATTTGATGATTCCAACGTTGCCATGAGTGTGAGTTGTCCACCATTTAGTTCTTAATAAATACATGAATGGAGCGATTAGTTGCCTTTGGAAAACGATTTCCTTCTATGACGGCGATTATATTCTATCCTCCTTTGAGATCAATGACAAAAATATTTCCAACAACATGTGGACAATAAGATAGTTTATTTCTTTCTTTCTAATGGAAACCTTGCTTGTTTGATGGTGTAAACTTTTTATTGGATACTAACAAATTATACACAAAATGAAATGCCAAATAGCCAGCAGCACAAAAATGTTTTGATCACACTTCTTGAACAAGTATGCAACTTGTTGACCATGCATAAAGCTGGGTATTTTGGAAAACTGACAAACTACCATGAAGGTGAATTTCATGTTAGCAATGAGTGTTAGAGCAAACCATTAACAAGTGCAAGCAAATGGATTCCCACACTTATAAAGTTATTGATAATGGTTGATATAATTCATGCTTTCAATTGAAAGGCTTAGAGTAAGAATAAAAAGAGCACAAGGAGATGTAATCACCAATCTATTTTTGCATAGGAGACCAATAAAGTATTGTTCAAGGTGTTATAAGGTCTTTTGGACAAAATGTCCATCACATGAGGATCACTAAGCTTTGTTTGGCACAAGTCAATTGGTAAGATAGGCCTATGGGCACAAAAAGTTGACTGGACTTTTATAACCCATCCTATAAATTGCAGTAATACTAAAATCCTTTTATTATTTTGTCATTGATACAATCCAAGCTTTCATAGTGTCCATCATATGAGGATCACTAAGCTTTGTTTAGCACAAGTCAATTGGTAAGATAGGCCTATGGGCACAAAAAGTTGACTGGACTTTTATAACGCATCCTATAAATTGCAGTAATAATATAACCCTTTTATATTTTTGTCATTGGTACAATCTAAGCTTTCAATTGAAAGGCTTAGAGTAATAATAAAAAGAGCACAAAGAGATGTAATCACCAATCTATTTTTGCATAGGAGACCAACAAAGTACTGTTCAAGGTGTTATAAAGTCTTTTGGACAACAATGTCCATCATATGAGGATCACTAAGCTTTGTTTAGCACAAGTCAATTGGTAAGATAAGCCTATGGGCACAAAAAGTTAGCTGGACTTTTATAACAAATTGCAGTGAAGGAAAGGTATCTACTCCACCACTAACAGATATTGTAAAGCTTCGCAATCAGACCAATTGAGTATTTGTGTTGCAAAGAACCTTCAATTACCATTAGGTTGCACACCAACAATCAATTACGCAAAAGTACTTGAATTGGAGAACAAGCATAACTAAGAGGACATGCAATTTTGTTACTGATGCATCTTATACTTTATCACCAAATAAAACTGTTGAAGGTAACATGCCCATTTCAAATGCCGCTACTCCTTGATTTTAGACAAAGAGTTCAAAATCGAAGCATCCAGCAACAAATATAGAAGCTTACCTTTATATGGAGACAATAATGATAAATCTACTTGAGCATTCAGACCAAGGTGTACAATTCCTCATTAAAAGTACTATAATTGAGCCTATCTTCTAACAAATCCTTAGAATAATATGCAAACAAAGATTTCTACCTACTTAAGTATTGTGCCTAAGGCATATAAGGAGGTGCTATCTTCAGCATAAAAAAATTTTGCAGGTGGGAGAGGGTAACCATTGGAGCAAAGTAAAGAGCCTTCCTCAAAAACTGAAACACTTGAGAGACTTGTAAGCTCAAATTAAGATCATTTTAACTAGTGAGATGAAGAGGATGAGCAAGATGTGAATAGTTACAATGAATGTTCCATATTAGTAAATGCTCTCCAAGAAACTCTTCAAATTTGAAATGCTCAATTGGCAAGCCAAGTTGGCCTTTGTGACCTTGGTGATGCTTTTGAAATCAATTTCCGACCTTTCGGGAGCTCACCAAACTTCTTAGAGGAGCAAGCTATTTTTATTAAGTCACCTAATTGCTTCAGATCATTGTCCTATGACTCTAGTATACCTGTGGTATGGTCAGAATTCCATAATTATGTCATTTGCATATTTGGGTAAGATATTTAGCTATTATTTAATTAATTTACTTAACTTGTCTAATGTTGGGAACATTAAAAGAATTAAAATGTGTTTTAACTTTAAAGCTGGACATCTAAGCTTGAAGGACATTGCACATGAAAAATAATATTAATTCTTCTAAAATGTTTCTGTGAGGGGAAAAAGGAAATCATTATATTTTAAAATTAGTTATTTCCCTCAAGAAGTTATAAAAGGTCAAGGGTTCATTTGGCAATATAGACTTGTGAATGGTATTGTTATGTTGCTAGAATGAATCTGAGTTCTCCCAATCTTCTCGAGAATGAAAACCCTCTTGAAGTTGCTAGTTTCAAGGACACAAACCCCCTAGCTACCTGAGTGATTTCATTCAAAGATCACCATTACGCTTCAAATCGAAGTTTCAATTTTGGATGTTGTAGAGATAGAGATTTTTTTTACTTTTGATGTTGCAGATTTGATTTAGTTTGCGTTGAGATTGTTGAAGATCCTTTGGACGATTTTAGGAGCTTCTTTCATGCCAGGCCATACAAACTTGTAGCACAAGTATAAGGGGTTTTTGATATTATTTATTGATTCTTTTATCATTATTGTCCTTTCTTCTGCAAGTCATACAATATAGCGAAGGCAGATTGGAGATTTCTAAGGTCATACCACATGTTGGGATTTTCCTATAAAGGGGCCATTTGAACACGTCATTAAGTAGTAGAGTTTGGAAGTATTCTTCATCATAAAAGGTGGCGTCTAGATCCCTGGAGGAAATCTGCATAAGTTTTGGAGTGAACAAATTGCTATTTGTAAAGATTTGAAAAGCTTGGTACTTGTTGTACTTTCAGTGACTTGTTTGTTACTACAGTCTAGTTTGGTGCTAACCTTTGTGATTAGTTGGTTATGACATCATTTGCAAATAATTTGGAGTGTGCTTGATGAGATTGGAAGTGATATTCAGGCTTACACTCATGTTGGGTGTTTTGGGCCAGATGTTGGTGAGATTTCTGGGATCGTTTGTTTGCTGTTCAGACCTGTACCAGTGTGTTTCCAGTGTGCTTCCAGACCTGTACCAGCAACAACAAACATCAATAATAAGGTATATTTTTGTTGGTAAAAGCTGGGTAGGTTTGTTCATGATTTTGGGCACTATTTGGGGTGCTACAGAACTTTGGCTTTGCATCCGCACTTTATATCAGCAGTTAATCCTCTTATTTTGGTGTTCACAATGCATATGTTCTAACCTTCTAATGCATTGGATAGTTATACTGCCGAAAGCTTTGATTTTCATGCACTTTATTTTTCAACCACTGGATGGTAGTACTGCCAATAGGTTCAAATTTATAATTGCTAATGTACTTACCCACTGAACAAGGTGTTTAATCGTATTAAGCTTGTTCGATGAAGAAGTGGATATCCCCCTCACACTCACAACTAAATAAGTGGAAGAAACTTGTTTAATATTTTAAGTATAGTATAAGTTTTCCCACTGAATATATGGACGCCCCTTCGCTCCCACTACATAATTGGAAGATGTTTATTTTGATTTCCAATATTGTATATGCACTCCACTAAATAAATGGTATTGGCTAGCTTGCCAACTAGTGCTTTCATTTCAGCTGCTATTTTTCAGTTTGATTGTAATCCTAAACACCGTATGCTCTCACCTTTACCCATTCTAAAATCTCAGTGAACAGAAAGTGGAAAGGAAGTTGCTTGCATCTCGATTTCAGTTGATAATATTTTCAAAAAAATATTAAAGGGATGTATATCATAGGAACCCGAATTTCTTAACTGAAGCTTGACCAATGGACTTCATCATCTTTGCTTGGAGATTTTGTAGGCAAGCATTATCCCAAAATAACTACACGTTAACAAAGTAATTATCCCAAGACTTAATGTGGACTTAGATGATCAAATTAGCCAATAAGAAATTGAAACAAATTACTAAAGAAGCACATCAATGTGCCAACTGAATTGGTCAAGTCAAAAGGCATGACTAACCACTCATAAAATACCTGGTCTTGAAAGTCCTTTTCCAAATTTCATGTGGCTATAGTCAGATTTATCATGTCCCCCACTTCAAGCCCTATTGGCGATATCCTTATCTTTTCCAAGCCTATTGCAAAGGTGACACGCAAACAAAGAATATATTGATTTAAGCTTTATCGTAAAAAGATTTGACAATAAAGCATGACTAGCCACTCTTAAAATACCTGATCTTGAAAGTCATTTTCCAAATTTCATGTGGCTATAGTAAGATTTATCATGTCCCCCACTTGGAACCCTATTGGTGATATCCTCATCTTTTCAACGCCTATTGCAAAGGTGACAAGTGTAGGCGTGCAATAAATAATAAATAAAGTTAGATGGTCGGGTTTGGTTAAAGTATGTTTAATCAATTTCTGTTAATAGTAATTAGTTGGGAAAACGGTTGGCCTCGAACCAACCTTTGGCTCTCTATATAAGAGTCCAGCACATTATTGTAAGATCTATCTTTTGGGTGAAATAGAAAGAACTGCAAAGAAATAATTAGACCTATCTATGTTGTGTACTCTGAGTTAACTGA
>MU224103.1:856262-870889 GCA_018584345.1 Thuja plicata | reverse complement strand
GGTATTTTCTGGAGCCATTTCCCTTATGTGAATGTAAATAGAAATGGATACTAACATCATACTAGAGGTCTTTATTATCTTCTCTCAAGTCCAAAAGGGAGTGTTAATGTGTGGCCTTGGAAAAGATAAAAATGCATCTTATGCTAGCCAATGTAACCTTATGACTATTCAGATTATTGATTCTCTCAGGAAGGAAGGTAGTGACATCCTGCAATAACATTGAGTTGAGTATATAAACAGGATATAAACAGGGCATGCCTTCATGACAGAGGGAGAAGTTAAAATCTGAATAGTCATAAGGTTACATTGGCTAGCATAAGATGCATTTTGATCTTTTCCAAGGCCACACATTAATACTTTAGACATCTATTTACTGAATTTAGTCGTATAACTATCCAATATAAAGTTTCAGCAAGGGTTTCAAATAATTGTGAGTGAGATATTGAAAAAAGCACATTACAATGTATGCTCCAAAATTCATCCAGGACAAGTAGAGAGGTAAGTTGGAGAATTTACTACAATAAGACCAAGATTGAAACCTAATGGGTGTGCCTATGTCCATATCAGACCTACCAATTCCCACCTGTTACATTAATACAGGCTGCTGCTCTAGTTCCATTATGTAATCCTCAAACTGTAATTTTGTAACAATTTAACTCTTAGAAATCCATTCCAGTAAAGTGCCTTAATAGAAGCACCTACATATTTATTTTGGTACATAGTCAATGCTATTATTACCTAGACAAAATTTTCAGCAATAATACACTATGAATGGTGGCTTAACAAAACCGCTCTTAACATTACAGAAGTTTTGAAATGAGAGCGACAGCGGGAGCGACCGCAGGAGGCAGTTGTAGGGCTTTGAGAGGAGATTCTGCAGATGACAGGGCAGAGGAGGAAGGGAGCTCTGATGATGATGAAGATGGATTCTCAGATGATGAGGAGTTGTGGGGTTTTTGTCCTGCTTTTGCAGGCTGTTGCTGTGGACGATTGGAGCAGCCGGCATGAAGTTTCTTAGGCTGCTGTTTTCGTGGGAGTTCCTTCCTGGAGCGGTTTCTTCAGTGAGTTTTCTGGAACCTTTGGTAAGGAGGGTAGTGTCACAGATGCGCTGCTGGGCCCTTCAGTGTTCAATGCTTTTCATTTCTTCTCGAGCATTGGGCATCTTGGTGCTCCCATTTGTTTGGGTGAGATCTCTGTTCTCTTTCTGGGTTCTTCTAATTGAGCACCTTCTTTTCTGTATTGAGTGCCTTTGTGGCTTCTTGTTTTGTGGGTGCTGTCTTTCTCTGCTTTAAGGCTTTGATGGCTCTTAGGGTTTTCAATTGTTGCTGCTTTGCTTTGGGAGAGGTTTTCTTGAGCCCCTCTTTGTCTAAGCTTTGGGCCCTTGTTTTTTATGGTGCACTTTTTTTTGGGTGATTGTTGTTTTTGGTTAGGGGTTACCTCAACTCTCTGCTAGTCCTACTGATTTTCTTCTTCCTAGTTCAGAGCTTCTCTTGGCTATCTTGTTGGAAGAGGGTTATGCTTCTTGGTGCAGCCATCTTCTGAGTCTTCTTCTGACTGTCCTATTGAGGTAGAGCTATTTCCGATTTCGTACTGAGGTGGAGATAGGTTTTTCAAGAGAAGATGGGAGTTGGTGGTTGGGAAGTTTTATTCCTGCTGCTCCTATTGAGGTGGAGCTTGAAGTTGGTATGTGGTTCCTGTATGATTTTGAGGAGGCTAGTAATGTTGCTTATTTTACTGTCTTCTCTCCTTTCTCTCTCCTATTGAGGTGGAGACTAAGGATGATATTGGATGCTGGTCTATATATCTCTTGAAGGTGTTGGGAGCCTTTTTAGAACCCGGCATGAAAGTTTTTTGGAGACTTTCAAAACCCTATGATTAGGTACCTTTTTCAGCTGCCTTCCTCTTTGGCTAATCTTATTGAGGTGGAGGCATGTTCTATTGAGGTGGAAATTGGCTGTGGTGGAGAGGATGGTAGCTGCTGTAAGGGGGCTTGTGATGTCATTTTCCTAAAGGTTATTGGAGCCTTCTCAAAATCCATTTAAGGTTATGGCAGCCTGTCAAATCCCTTTGTTCTAAGTTGTTTAAGGGCTTCAATCTTGTGTTGTTGCAACTCAAACTTCTGTTGTCTGGGCTTCTTTAGGCTGCTGCTGTTTAGCTGTTGTTGGGCTGCTGATTGTATGTGTTATATCTTTTGCAGCTTTTTGTAAGTGGGTTTTGGCTCCCAACAAAGTCCATTTGTAAAGGGCTGTGGCACCCCTTCAAAACCTGCTTTACCTTTGATCAAAACAGAGTGCACTCTTCAAAATTCAAACCTTAATTTTCCAATCTCAAATATAATATTGTAAATATAATTTCCACAAAATGCTACTATAACAATTATCCAAATCATGGATGTGAGTATATCCCTTTAATGCTTTCGGTGAGGAAATCAATTAGATGAAGAGGAAGAATAATATGATGATTAGGCATAATATACATAAAGGAACTAAAAAAGTGGAGCACAAGAACCCAATAGGTTTGAGGATTGAATGGAAAGCATGGCAGTCATGTTTCTAAAGGTTGTGGTGGAGTAGCAGTAGATTCTAGAGATAGTGAGAACTTGGCTATAGAAAGTGATGACAATCGAAAGAACCCTTATCGCCAACTTCAATGATTTTCCTTGCTATTGTATGGAATTTGGGATCGTGGTAGACCATTGACATGCAGACGGACTAATGACGTGCAGACAGACTAATACATAGTGATTGTATGAACACTCAATTGCTTTGAGAGTTATGGATAGATGGGTCCCTATTCCAATCAAAACATTAAAGGTGAAGGCTCAATAACAAGTGTTTATTGTTAGTATCACTAAGTCTTTACATGAGGTAGACTCTTCAAAGCTTTAGATTTATGAGGAGATGGAAATGAATTCATTGAGGTCTATCAAGGAAAAACAAGGTTGGCGTTTAAAGCACAGTAGCCGAAAACTTCTTTGTCCCTCCTTGGGCGCGCATATCCCCGTATCCAATTTGGAAACGTATCTGATACAACCCTGATACACGTCAAATATTGTACCCATGTGTGCCCAAAAAAAAACTTGATTTTCCAACCATGCCAAATACTATGTGATTTGATTTTTTAAAATTTGACGTAAATCTTCCTAAATTTAATTTTTAAAAAACTTCATTAATGCAATCTTTTTTTAAAAAATTGTATAAACAAAACCTACACCGAATGAGAAAGACAAATAAAATGTTATTGTATTTCAATGACCCATCTTTTTGGGTTGTCTTCCAATGCAACTATACTATTTTTTCATATTGTAAAGTGTTAAATTATATTATAATTATGTGTCTATATTATATTTGAAGTAATGAAAATCTCCTCAAATACCTTAGAAAATTGTGTAAAATATATGTGTATGTGTTTTTTATTAATGTCATATCCAGCCGTATCCATATTTGGGTATTAAAAAATGGCCATATCCGTATCCAATACCATATCCGTATCTGTATCTGTATCCGTGTCCATGCAACTTTGGTTTAATGGTTCTAATTTGGCTAAGGCTAATGGATGTGTTGCTTTTCTCTTTCTTGGGGCTATCCCTCACAATATGATGGCTACCCCTCCTGATCAAATTCTCACTAAGGAGTGTGTTGGTAAGGTTTCCTCTTAGCATGAAGATAAGTCCTTAGTATGTAAATTTCTGGGCAAAATCTGAGTTCTCTAGAATTCTCCAAGTGGATGGACTCTCCTTGGCCTGATATAGAGATGCCCTCTCTCTATTTTTATTTATGTTTCTTATGTGACTTCCATTTGGCTGAAGAGTGAGATCTTATTTAGTGTCATGGATCGTGGTTATTTATAAGATCTACATTGTTTTTGTGCCCCTAGTAACCCCTTTTGATCCTAATAAGGTTTCTTTTTCAAAAGTTCCTGCTTGGATTCGATTATATAATCTTCCTCTAGTTTATAGAGTTCACAAGTTGATTCAGCAGTTGTTGGAGAAGATTGGAATTCTCATGAAAAAGGACCAAAATTTGGATGGTTCTTGCCATAGCCTTGCTTAAATGTGTGTGTTTGTGGATCTATCCTACCTTGCTAATCAATCCATTCATTATCATTCTTCTCAATGCACATGCTTGAAATATGCAGATTTTGAGAGTGTTTTTTTAGGTAATTTCATTGCAATCAAATTGAGCACAAGAGATTGAAATGTTCTTTCTTTTAACTCGAGTGTATTATTAGCTTTAATTTAACTATTTTACTATGCTTACTTAATTATATTAAAATAATTTAAATAGTACCTTAGTGCAAACAGCACATTGGAAAGAAAATTAAAAGTTTTAAATGTTGGACATTTGACAAAGTGATTAGAGTGCAGAAAATATTTAAATAATGAAATAAGTCACTTTTCAAAGATATAAGGCTTATTAAGTTATTTAAATTATAAAGTTAATTTGTATTGTGTTTTTGGGATAGTTCTTGGCAAGACTATAAATGGAGGTTTGGAGAGCTCATTTGGTATTATGCAGATTATTTGTTTCTCTCTGGTGAAACCCTTGTGGTTTTATCGGATCAAACTTGGTTCATCTCAGCCTTCTTCAGGATGAAAATCCTCTCGGAGAAGATAAATCTTGGTGGTGAAAGATTCCTCCATCATTAATGCGGCGTCGCTCATTCGAAGTTAAAAGTGCGGAAAGAAGGTATTGCAAGAGAAATCATTCAGGTTTCTCGCATGGTTTTAATGATTGGAAGTTCACAAAATTTGTGAGGACTTTTGTATAAAGACAAATTTCAGAATTAGATGATATTCCCAAGTTTGCCAAGAAATAAGACGCCATTGTTTATTGTTGGTCAATTTGGCATTTTATATTGCTTGCCACTAGAGGTACCTCTGGCAAGGACATGGGACAGAAGCTAAGTTGATGATTCGGGTGCAGATGCAGATGCGGATGCGGGATGCGCGGATGCGTGAAAAATTTTTGGGGGGGGATGCGGGTGCGTTTGGATGTGTTTTTATATATATATATATTTTTAAAATATTTATATATATATATATATATATATATATATATATGCAAAGAAATGCAAGAAATATACAAAAATAAATCATTTGATACTGATAGTATGATACTTCATCATTGATCAAGATTCAAGATATTTCATATTTGATCATTTTTATTTACTCATTATAGAAAGAAAAGATTTACCTTTAAAAAAAAATATAAGACTGCACAAAATAATAAAGGAATCAATTCATATAAACCTATGAATTATCAAAACTCTCGGCAAAATGAACGAAAAGTAATTTGACTCAAGTTTTGGTGTTAAAGAATAAAATTATGTATAAAGAATAATTTAATCATTGAAAAGATTAAATGAATAAAGAATTATAACCAGGTGGAGGTCGGAGCCATCTGGAGGCGATGAAAAGAATTGTATACAGTGCACTACGAAAATCAGTTGGGTGATTCAGACCAAAGTCTTGCAGGTGCGCAAAGTGGGATCCCACATTGCGGGGAGAAGCGTTAAACATATCAAAATCCACTCTAAAATAACGACTTTTAGGGAGGGGAACACAGATTTGAAAGATAGAATGTATAATCAAATAAGAAAGTCTGGTGTGTGAAGAAGCAGGAAGAGGATGGGGTTTAAATAGGCTGATGGAGCGAAGTCAAAGTGGGTAGGGTAGCATGAACCACTGGCAATCACGAAAAAACAATTAAGCAGTTTGCAAAAGGAGCTTCCTAGCATATTCCTATGTTGACATGGTGGTATTGGATTAAAATAGAGCTATCTTGTGTCTAGATGCGATTTGCATTGCGCGTGAATGATAATAATATCATGTATTTGCTTGGTCCCTGTCGTGCTTGATGGGGCAAAATTCCGCGTTCCGTGCGTACGGATGCTCTGTGGATGCCTCCCGAAAGCGCATCACAGGCATCTGGATGCGTCTGGATGCCTGCCACAGGCATCCATGCCCGATTCCGCCTCAGCGCGCATTCGCTCCCGCATCGAGCGTCTGGAGGCCCGCATCGGTATCTTAGGACAGAAGTGTATTGACAGGTTAAAGAGATTTCTGTTAAGTGTGAGGATAATTGCTGGGCGAAGACACCCAGAACAGGTGGACGATTAACTTTGGAGACTATAGCTGCAAGTATATTGCCTTTAGCATCCAAGGAAAGGTTGTGACGTGAGGATTAGAGGCCCCTACAGTGAATGCAACCCCTGTAAAGTCCTTGCTACTCAGTTTAGGAGTCATTTTTGTAGTGTTCATTATTTTATTCACTTCAAAAAGTGAAGAGTTGCAGAGCTATAAAGGGCAGGTCAGAAATATTTATTGTATGCCTTTCTAATCTGTTCTATTCAGCTATATCATTGAATAAAAATACTCAACTTCGGTTCTATTACCAGTATTTGCTAGTTCTCATTGATATTTAGTTGGATATCAATATATTTCTATGCATAAAATTACCATTGAACATCAAACCAGCAGCATACATTACCATATCTGCAATCTAAAACCTATAACCAGCATACAAACAAACTGTTTGACTTAATGTCTATAAACTGGGCTTGGAAAAAAGTGGATAAATTTCGGTATCATAATTGGCACGTGATCTTACATTCTCACAGCTAATTTGTACAACTGCTATAGTTCCAGCACTACGATTGTCACTCTACAAAAACTTCTCAAAAAAACAAATTCATTATTATGAACTTCGTGATCCCAATGTAATACTTTGAAATGAATTCCAATATACTGTTAGGAAAGGCCCTTACATATTCAAGACAAATCTCAGAAACTTGTAATTCTCGGAAAGCAATTCCATTATTTCGTGCTGCTCTAGTTTAATGCTAAAGATGTAGATCTCAGTGGCAAACTTAGAAAGCAAATCCAAACAAGGCCCTTGCATATTTATTCGGTATACTTTCCATCTCAGAAAATTGTAATTCTTATAAACCTATCCCATTATAACTGCTTAAATTTCAAAAGTACAATCGTCGTCGTCAACGTACTACTAAAAAACTCCAAGAAATGCTCCGAATGAGGCCCTTATTTATTTTTTCGGCAAACAGCCAATCTCGTACGCTTTTAATTTTCAGCAAGAAACTCCATTGGTAAGTGCTGCCCTTGCTCGAATGATACCTAAAAAATAATGCTAATGGATTGTTCCATAAGAGGCCTTGCGTATTTCTTCAGCACACTTTACTAATCAACAAGCAATTTCATAATTACATGCCAATTTGGTTGAAGTGGTCCGAAATAGGCACTGGCACAATCTGAATTTTCAAAGATTTCAAATTTCTGTAATCCAAGATAATTAACAAAAACACGCTTTCAAAATAATTCTGAGTGCAAAGTTGTCGTTTCGTCAAAATCTTATCTATTCGATTTTTTTTATTGACATCACTGCACTGTATCATAAAATTTCACCAAGAATTTAGAACAATGGAAAAAAGTATATTAAGAAAGAACAAGGCTAACCAGAGGCATTAGAACAAAATCAAAGGCATTGGTGAGGTTCTGTCTGAGCACGTTGGGCACGTCATCGCTGAAGGAAGTCTCCACTCCACAGTAGCGCGACTCGCTCTTGTCGCCTGGCCTTTGCCCCAACGGCATTTTCTTTTATTTGCTCTCGTTTTGGCCTGCAAGATAATAACCCTCAAATGTGTTATAAGAGAATACCTCCAATCTCTCAAGTTTTTGCAGAGTTATAATGAACTGAAGAAAGTAGCTCCAACCTCTCAAGTTTTGGCAGAGTTCAAATGAATTATACAGAAAGTAGCTCCAAACTCTCAAGTTTTTGCAGATTTTTTGTTTTTGTTTTTTCCCTCCGTAAAACCCGACTTGTTAGGGTTTTGAACTTGATAGAGTTTTGAATGGGATTTTTCCAATTAACGGAAAATGTAAACCGTGTCTACTGACGGGAATTTATCACCGTCATCTGAGGCAGATTTAATCGGCTTCTCCCTTCGGCAATAAATGTCAACTTAAAATTCTCCCGCTGTTTGAAGGGGATTTTTTTCCTTTATAGAAGTTACCGTTAGGGAATGTTTTTTTTAATTTGTTTGTTTGGCTATATGTTAACTTTACAATACTTCATTTTTAAAATAGTTTGGCATTTTTTCTAATTTTAAATTTAAGCAAGGGCTAGAAGAAAATTGTCAATTAGTTTTCATCATATGGGCAAAAATTACTTGAGTTTTAGATGTTGGTTTAATTATAGACCTTTATTGAGTTTGTTTTGTATTTTTGGAGTTTGCATTTTTGTTTGAGACAAAATGTATAGCAAGGGTTGAGCAAGAGAGAGTTTTTTGGTATGTTGACTCTTTTTTGTTTAATTTATTGGTTCAGCTCTGGGTTTACTTAACAATGCTTTATGATTAAAATAGTTTAGATTTTTTTTAATTTAATGATGAATTTTGTGGGTTTTTTGTATGTGATATTTAGCATTGTTGTTTGAGCAAGGGCTAGAAGAAAGTTGGGAATAAGTCTTCATCTAATCCATTTTAAGAATAGACCAATGACAATCAATAGTTAAAGGAAAAATAAATTGCAACGTATTTTAATATTAAAGCATTGAAAATAAATAGTATGTGCAATAAAAGACGTCACAGACAAAACAAAGTCTTTGCTTAGCCCTTAGTCTCTTTCTCACCTTTCGGTCAAATCAAAAAGCTAAAAAACTATAACAAAAATCCACAAAATTTTAAAACAAATAGAAGAAAGTCGTAACAATTCATACCACAAGGTATAAACCATTTTAATAGTGACGCAATCACAATAATAACTTTGAACAACAAAACAAACGTCACAGCTAACCCAAGAAAATAAGCAAAACAAAAAAACCCACTCACCATACCATCATTTCATTTGGTTGAACCCTAGCAATTGAATAGACACTTAAAACCCTTATGGTTTTGGTCACTCCTATAAACAAAAATATTACACAACAAAAAATAAAAACCCGTATTGGTAAACTAACAACAAACTCTAATCCATTTTAACAATATGACAATGACGGTCAACAAGCAAACTAATATTTTCAGTTGAGTTCTTATTTGTTAATTTGTGTGGTTGAGAGATAAATTTTAAACTTTTTTGCTATAGTTTTTAATGTCTATATTTAATATATAGTATTTTTTAGTGAGAATGATTTTTGATTTGCATTGATGTTATTTAACATTGTCATTTGACCAAGAGCTAGAAAAAAACTATGAACTAGCATACCTATATTTAATAAAATTTATGTAAAATAAGCTAAGATATATCTGTTTTAAAAATAGAGGTGGACTTATAAACAACCATGAAAAGAGTTTATATATAATAAGATATAAAATCTTTTAATAATTAATAATTTTAAAATCTTCAAATTTAGAAATAAAATATTTTAATGAATTTTTTACTACTTTTTATCAAATGTTTAACTTTTTCAAGTTTTATATTGTATGTATAAAAATCAATAAATCATTTTTATCAATTTCTAATAAGTTAGATAATGTAATGTTGCAATCTTATTTTTATTTTACTTTTACCAAATATGCAACTTTTTTTTTCATTTTAAATCTATTTATAAGAATCAAAAAATCTTTGGGTATTAATTACTAATATTTACTATGCCCAAATATGCTTTGTCCTGCGAATGCGAAAATGTTGCGAAATGAAAGGTTTTCTAATTGGGGGAGGGCTCCCCCTTCACACAACCATGAATGGCAGACTGTAAAAAATAGGAAAATTAGGAGGATGGAGAGAGTCGAGGCTAGGGAAAGGTGCATGGTTAGTCATTGGTCAGAAAATAGATCATCACATATTTGGGTAATGTCAATCACATCTCAAATTCCAAGATTCGCCTCTGGAGCAAATCGACTACCATTAGGGACAAGGAAACCCTCTCTTCCTTCTCTAGAGGAGAGTCTTCGCCAAGGTCCTCTACGCCTCTCTGTCCAAAACAAGTTTTCTCTTCTCCAAGATAGTGTGAAGGAGTTTTCAAAATATCCCCCGCCAACAATAATCATAACCTTGGCAACACTCAAAGAAACTTGGGTTACCATAAAACCTTGTATGCTTTGAATCACCAACCAATGCATGACAATAGGATTTCCAGACCTAGAGGTCATTTCTGGCAAAACAATAAGGATGAATCAAACCCTAAAATTACTGAAAAAAATGAAAATATTACAAGCATGGTGATGAAAAATATGTTTACAAAGGGTTTGAGAGAATGTTGCAAGAAAAATGGGCTTTTTGCCACATGGTGTGAAATTGGACAACCTATTGAAGGCATTTCTAGCTGGTGGGAGCAAGCTTACGTAGGTCAAGTAAGTATCACCATTCTTCCTTATGATTTTATGTACATAGATTGCAAAAGTGAAGCTGTAAAAATAGAAATTGTTAAACAAAGGGTTTGTCTTTTATAAAGGATATAACTTTAAATTCATCGAATGGCAGCCTAAATTTAACCCTAGTCAATACAAATTCACTTGAAGATGTCAAAATGGATCAGATTAATAAATTTACTAGTGGAACCTAATGCATTCCCAAATATTATTCAGATTAGGGGATGAATTGGGAGGCTTTATTGGGTTGGGGGAAAACTTTATGCTCTCTTCCGGTGTTAAAATGCTTGTAGACATAGATGTCAACTTAACTCATTTGACTACTTCTCTCCCGTGATTATTAAGAAGATATAGAGGTTGGTTCTCTTCACCATCATGCAATATATCACTATGGATGGGAGATTCTCTCAAGTCTATGGTTACCATTTCGTGTTGTTGAATCATTTATGGCATAATCTGAAGGTATCCTTGCCCTATTTTATTTTCTACTCTCCTAAATCTATTATCAAGAGGGTTAGGGTCAACCTCGATAGCAATCATGCCCTTTGTGGTCTTCACTGTTGATCATTTTAAAGCTAACTCTATTAAGAAAGTTATTTCTAAGCATTCGGCCTCAGATGAGGATTCTCTTGATTCTGCAGATTTCGAGGAGGATGGGGGTCATGATACTGATATGGAGGAAGATACTGATATTGATATCCCAGAAAGCTCGGCTAGCAAGGGTAAGGGAAAAATGATGGCCTTTTGGATCTGGAAAGATCAAGAAAGGGAAGACGACAAAAGGTAGGAGTGGAAAGAAAATCAAGGAGGAGATTTGGGTTGAGGAAGATGATGATGGCGGTGAGGAGATGGACACAGACTGTGAGGATAATGTCAGGACACCTCACAAGAAACCTAAGCTTTCTGCCTCCATGGTCAGAAACTCTAAGAATGATGGTAGGGATACCCATGTTCCTTCCCCTCCTCACAACCTTGTGAAGCTAAATCCTATAGACTCCATCAACCCTCCCCCTCCTCTGCAGCCTAACACTAAGACTATGTTGAACAATTCTATGGATGAGGACAGGGTTTTGAAGAATGTGAATGCTCAGGGTTCTATCCCTCATAGTGATATTGATACTGATGTTTCTATGGGTACTCATAGAGAGGGCACTTCTAATTTTAACAATTGTAGCAAGGAACCCAACACGAGTGTCTTGAAAACAACTAAGGAAGAGGATATGGATTTTTATAAGGTTGTGGATTGGGTTTTCAATGATATTAAAGATATGAAGAAAAAATGAGCATCTTTTCCAGCAAACTGGTTTTTTTGGAGGCCATTGTGGCTGGAAAGGACAACTCCTTCCCCAAAGAACTTAGAGATCTCACTAAGGTTGTTAATGATGCTAATGCCATGACAGAAGCTTACTCCTTTGGATTTGAGAAAGTGGATGTTAGGGTTTTTGATATTGAGAAAAGAGTTAATGGCTTGGAGGACATTCTTAAAAAGATTGGTGAATGGAGCTTCAAGATCCTCAAGGATTCTTCAGAACACCTAAGGGTCCTTATTGTCAGGATGGATAACACCAATAAGGAAAAGGCTATTATTCAATTTGTTGATGATAAGGATACTCGTCATGTTGATGTTCAGGATGGGCCAGGTAAGAGAACCCATGCTAATATGAAGTAGATTGTGCAGAAGTCTAATAAGTACATAAAAGATTTGAAGAAAGTTGTTTCAATACCATGAGTCTTCTTCAATTGGAAGCAGTTGAGCTTCGTAAGAGTTCCTGTATGGAGTTCTTGTTGTCCTTTTTTTTTTGTTTTTTAGTTAGCTTTGTCCTAGGTGCTTTCCTTTTGTTGGCTTTTTTGTGGTTGCCAGTTTTTTTTCCTTGCTTTAAGTTCCTTCTATGTTGTGCTTAGATGATCTATCTTTCCTTCTAATGTTGTAAAGGGTTTTAGATCCCATTCAAAATCTATTTTCACCTAATCTAAAACTTAACTCATTTGAATTCAATAATATTTGTTACTGAAAATGGTGCATACCTCATTAAATTTGAATTTTTTCATGGCCTCGTCTATAACAGAGTAGCAATTAGATTAGATGCTTACCTCATCATAAGGAAAAATCTCTCACCCCTTCACTTCCCGATAAGAATATTGGAATCAGCATTCAATTAAATGAGGGAGAAGGTGGATTAATTGTGAAAAATCAACCCAAAATCTAATATAGAATGGAAATATCATATAAATCACATCATAATACTATAAATACACCAGGATCTGTAGGAAATTCCACTCCCAAATTACTAGAAAATGTTAATTGCTTCCCTACAAATGGCATATTGGGAACAACACAGTCTATGGATAATGTGCTCAACACTCATAATTCTAAGGGATGTCCTAGTGATAGGAGGAATAATTCCATTGAGATCCCCCTGAAGCAAGTAATAATGGGGAAGGAACACAATCCTAATGAAATTGAGGATAGGGAGATAGTAGTCGAAGAACCTCTGTCATGGAAATAATTTTCACCTACAATGAGCAGAAACACGTAGACAATATGGAAGCAATTAAAGAGGGAGAGACACGAGAGAAGGAGAAGATAGTTGAGGAATTTGTGCCTAATGGTAGTGATATGGAAAATAATAATATTGATCTAGAAATCAAATACTTATGAAATGAAGTATTGAATAACCTTATGGAGGGGTTTGTAGAATAATTAATAAATAGAGAAGAAGAAGATCTTCATAAATATTTTCTAATCGCAAAATCGATGGAGATGGAGGAAGAAGAATTGGATAAGAAAGAAGAAGAAGAAGATATGATGATTGAATTAAATAACAAGGAAAAGGAATTGAGAACAACTATCCTAGGAATTGGATAGGTTGAATCAAGCAACCTAATTGTGTTAAGAATAACAGAAAGAGAGGTAGAAAATCTTTGTTTGAAATAAGAGCAAGAGATGGGTCAGTTGAGGATCAGACCAAACTCAGCTATGTTTAATGTTGGGAAGGGGAAGGTCCTTCCCGAGGAGCCACAAGGATCCATACATGGAATGTTAGGGGTGTGAATGCCCCTAACAAGCAGCACATCATCAAATGTTGCATTACAACAACAAAATTAGATGACACTATGATATAACAGACTAAGCTTAAGATGGAAGATATGGCTATAATAAGGACAAATTTAGGAATTATGGAAATTGAAGGCTCCCTATCAATTGGTGTCTCTAAGGGATTAGTGGGAACATGAGACCCTAGATTTGTTACTTTCACTAAAGATAGGTGTCATGGAAATTGGACGAGTGGTTGGGTCTGAAGCGTGAGGAGTAATATTCAGTTCTTATTGATAAATGTTTATGGACCAACACAAAACAAAGATAAAAGAAAAGTCTAGAGTGAATTAGAATATTATTTATAAGTAATCCCAAACCAGATATGTATTATAGGTGGCAACGTTAATGCTATAATCGATCCCACATAAAAGTGGGGGGGATTATGAGAGAATCTCAAGGTGCAATAAACTTCAAAGAGTGGGTTAATAGAAACAATTTATTGGAAATTAAAACTATTAAAGGGACATTCACATGGAATAATAGAAAGTAGGGATTTAGCACCACAACATAAAAAATAGATAGATTCTTTCTTAGGGAGATTCTGACAAACTTTCCTTGTACCTTCTTTGCTGAAATCCTTCCTCAATCATCATCATATAATTTCTCTATTTAGGTAACTATTAGAGAGAACTAAAGACCCAAACGTTCGCCTTTCAAGTTTGAACAAATGTGGCTAAGAGATGAAAGTATGATTGGGTTAATAGAGCAATGGTATAAGGAGACAGATGTATCAAGATCAAAGCTATATTGTGTGGTTAACAAAATAAAAATAATAATAAATAAACAATTATAATGGAATAAGAACAACTTTGGCAATATCTTTGAGGAAAATAAAAGAATAGAAGAAGAAATAAAAGAGGTCAATACTTTAGTAATTGAGAAGGGAATGGATACAAAGCTCTGTGTTAGAGAAAAGATGCTACTAGTAGAATATGAGGATGTCTTAGATAAGGAGGAGATTTTTTTGCTTAAAAAATCTAGAGAAACTTGGTTGAACGTAGGGGATAAGAACACAAAAGTCTTCCCTAAAAGTAATAAACAAAGAAGGACTATTAATAGAATAACTGAGATTAAGGGAAGAAACTGTAAGGAAACTCAGGTGCGGAAACAGCTTCCTACGCTAATCTCTATAGGAAAGTATTATGCAAATTCTTTTAAATCCTTACAACTGAATAGATTCGTTAACTACTTTAACAAAGATATT
>MU224103.1:833429-851378 GCA_018584345.1 Thuja plicata | reverse complement strand
TCGCTACTCTTCGCAACCCTAAAAAATGCTTATATCATGCGCTTCACTTTTTAGGGCTACTCCTAACGATAACCGTATTAGGGTTTTTACCATTCTCCGAGAAAATAGGAAACCCAAAAAAAATTTTCAGGGCGATGCCCCGAACCCCACGATTATGGAAGAGTGTACAGTACTCACATTTATCAGTTGCCACATGTCTTCACCTGTCATTGAATCTTCCTGACATAGCTCTTACGTGTCATAGGAATCCGTCATAACNNNNTTAGCCATGATCTCCTTACACACTATTCAAGATGCCGACACATCAACATTATTTGCAAGAAATACATTTTACAAAACAAATAATAAGAATAGGAATTATCCAAGGTTGAGACACCTTATTCCTAACAGAAACAGAATCATTGAAGATCCCAATCAGATTCCAGCTGAGGCAGTTAAGTATTATCAAGACATTTTAAATAATTGGGAAGGATCCAATTTGGGAGAACAAAATGACATTCTAGCAAATATTCCTAGGATAATAACAAAAGAATAGAATATGAGTTTAACAACCAAATTCTCTAAGGCTGAAATTGAGACTTCAGTAATGCAAATGCATCTGGATAAGGCACCGGGACCGGGACCGGGACCGGATGGGTTCCCAACCTTCTTTTTTCCAAAAATATGGGCATTTTATAGGGGATGAGGTGGTAGATTCCCTGGAAGGGAAAAGAAATTTATAAAATCTTCTCAAAGAAATTAGTTTTTCCTTCTTAGTCGTTATCCCTAAGAAAGAAAAATTAGAAATTTTTGATGATTTTAGGCCAATAGAATTATGTCATACGATCTATAAAATACTGACAAAACATTGGCTAATAGAATACAAAAGCTTCTTCCCACTATAATTAGTGAAGAGCAAACATGCTTCATTTCTTAAATGTCTATATATGATGGAGTTATTATTGCCCATGAAGCAATACACTCCATTCAATATAATCATAACCTGAGTATGTTGATAAAGCTTGATATTAAGAAGGCTTATGATAAGGTAGAATGGTGCTTCCTCTACAATTAACTAGAAGCCTTTAGCTTTGAAAAACAATGGATTAACCTAGTCTTTGAATGTATTTCTAGTCCAAGAATGTGAATCCTGGTTAATGACACCCCTGAAGGTTTTTCCAATACATCAAGAGGATTGAGACAAGGGGATCCTATATCCCCCTTCCTATTTATTATCACGGTCGAGTCTCTAGGAAGAACAATAACAAAGGA
Source organism: Thuja plicata (assembly GCA_018584345.1). Taxonomy (NCBI): domain Eukaryota; kingdom Viridiplantae; phylum Streptophyta; class Pinopsida; order Cupressales; family Cupressaceae; genus Thuja; species Thuja plicata. The sequence goes on along the minus strand of MU224103.1, from coordinate 850,127 downwards.
TAGAGAAATGAATCTAGTTAAAGGTATTAAAATTACTAATGCGCTTAATCCTACCACGCATCAACAATTTGTTGAGGACGCCATACTCTATGGCCAAGGGGAGAAACAAGAAGAAATAACACTTAAAAAGGTACTGGATACCTATACAAAAGCCTTAGTCCAAGAAATAAGCAAAGAAAAATTAGATTTTTTTTCTTTAATACTGATCTGAATACAAAAAATGCAATTTGTAATGTTTTTAACTTTAAAAAGGGAAAATTGTCATGTAAATATCTTGGACTACCCCTGGACAAAGGATGCAGATCCACAAGACTATTGGACTAGATTTTTTCTAAAATAAAATAAAAAGGAACAAAATCTTGGAAAGGAAAGTGGCTCTCCTTTGCTGGTGGAGCCACTATGTTAAGATCAGTATTATCAATTATGTCTATCTATCAATTTTCTTGCATAGACTTACCCGCAGTGAAACAGGAGGAACTGAATAAACACCTGAGAAATTTATTTTAGCAAGGCACATGAGATAAGCTTAAGCTCTCACTAGTAGCATGGGATAAGGTTTGCAGTCCTAAGGAAGAAGGGGGTGTTGGGATAAAAAGCATTAAGGAATAAAGCAAATCTTTAAGAGCCAAACTAATATGGAGATTGTACAGAAATCTCCATTTAAAATGGGTGAATATATTGTGCCATAAATATCTCACTAACAATGACCCAACTAATATATTTAGGACGATTTCCCCTCCCAAAGGTTCACGGATATGGAACTTAACGTGGAACATTGGTAATGGAGAACAAGCGTTGTTTTGGTCAGATTCTTGGGGTGATTATGAGGCTATTAAGAACTTATCCAGCTTTGTTAATTCCAAAAATATATTGGAAACACGTTGGGGTAAATATGTTAAAGATTATAAACAGTGTGTGAACTAATAGTTTCCAATCATAAAAACTCATTGAAAAAAATGGCTTTGCTTTCAAAATTAGACATTAATGCAAATAAACAATTCGACTTCTTCTGTAAAACCAAATATGACATCTATTTTTCCACGCGAGGGTTTCCTTTGTCAGAAAATTAATTTGTATTATTAAATTCTCAAAAAGAGAATAAGGTTCTTCCTATATATGATCATCATTCATGTCTTCCTGTGAAACAATCTGGGCTTTATGCTCTCCTAGATCAATGAGGGTTCCAAGAATCCCTCTACTTAGAAAGAACACTTTTCAGCCAAAAGAGTGGCACAAGGGCTCTACATCTAATGTTAGAACATCCAGCATGAAGGGGATCAATGTAACCCTAGAACGGACATTGAAAAGGAAAATTTGGTGGATGAAAACAATGATGGCTAGCATCTGGTAAGAAGGCATAGAGAAAAGTGTGCTCTCAATAAAGTGTCGGTTGTTACATGGCAATCCGACCGTAGAAGGGATATGGTTAAGAGATGGCATGATAAAAGGCTGAAAATTTTTCAAGCTAGGACAAATTCTCAAAATAAAGGAGGACTTGATGGAAATAGTAGGGCAAATCCTAGCATTTCAAAAATGCTAAATCATGCCTTTGGTTTAAACAAGGCAAAATTAGGGTCAAATTCTGGTGTCACTGCCATTCCTGTGAAATTTCTCTTGGAGGATGGTCATAATGGTATAAATTACAAAGATATTTGTTATTCCAAGATAAGAAAGAATAAACTTGTTCGAGCATCATTATACAAGCAACTTGAGAAATCTACTACTACTTTGGGTATATTCCCTAAGTCTCTGTGGCCTTTACCTAAGACAACGATAGAAAAGTCAAGCAAGCAAAGAAGTGTAAACCCTAATAGACCCACGTAACTAGCAACCAATGTAATCCACCAAGGACATAATGAAAGAGGTAGCACAATTACAACTGTGGTAAATAATGTTTACACAGAGGGTGTATGGGATCACTGCATAAATCATGGTTTGTTTATGAAATGGAATGGCTTGGGATCCTTAATGGATAACATTGATGGCTGGATGAAGGAGGCCTTCAAGGAATAGGTAAGTATAACAACCCTAATTGAGAGTTTCATTTTTTAGATTGTAAAGATATTGCATTTAAAAATAATTTGTTGAATGATAAATTGATTTTCTCTGAGGATTTTAATATCAAATTCCTAAACTGGAAGCTTATTTTTCACCCTAATAATTTTAAATCAATCATTGCACCTTGATGGATAGTAATTAATAATCTACGAGTCGAATTACTCCATAGTAAAATCTTAAGGAAAATAGGGTATTTGATGGGAGGAGTTGTGGGTATCGAAGAAACATACCCTAATTCCTCTTTGGTTAAAATCTTAGTTAATATGGAACTCAATGCTCAAACATTAAACCCATTAAACTCATTACGAATCAATCCATTTATACTCTTAAACCATAATTTTACAATGGATATATATAATATTGCCATTTTTAGGGAAGACAATATTTCACAACCACATATGAAAGAATTTTGTGATTACACGTTCAGGACATCGACCTTCAATTGAGATACCCCCTAGATACTCAAATTACTTTCAATAAGGAGCAAGGTGGATTTATAATTGAGACAAATACTTATTTTCTGAAACAAACTGATAACAATGTCCAGATACAAACAGAAACTACCCCATTAAAAGACAAGGGCATATATAGACTCTTGCAACCACATGTAACTCCAATTTTTTCTCCTTTGATAGATCTTGATGTGGAGGAGGGGGAAATTATTGTGTAAATAAATAAGGATATGGAGGAGTCACCGACATTAATTATATATGGAGATTGTTCATTATTAGATATGATTGTCTTGAATGGTAAGAAATAGTTTTGGACAAAGTCAAACTTATAAATATTTGATAAAAAAGAGATAATAAAGGAAGCAACAATAAGTGAAATCAACATTGATGAAGGGATGGTAAATCTTAGCAAGGAGATATTAGAAAGTGTTGCGGGGAAAATAGTAGAGTACGTGGTGTAATCACCTAAAAATGGTCACCTAAACCCTAGACCCCCAATCTCAACATTTAATCAAGAAACCCTAATCTTGATTAAACCTAAGTCCTAAATCAAACAGACAATTATCGAATTCAAACTAATCTGACCTAAACCCTAGGTCTTAATCAATCATCTTACTTGATTAATTAATTAATTCCTAAAATCACATTACATTTGCAAATAAACTTTATGTTAATTATTTAATTGATATTATGACATATTGATTAAATAAAAATTATAAAATTGTCAATTAAATAAAAAAGGAATTAAATTAATTATAAAAACATAAATGTGCATTCAAAATCAATTAATTTATTAAAAATGCATATGACATCATCAAATTCAGTTGACTGATTATCAAAATGGAAACAATCCAGTTCCACTCAATTAACTGATTCTCATCTGTTTATCATTTTGGAAACATTTCAGTTAACTGTAAACTGATTTTGGAAGTTTCCAAAATAACTGATCAGTCAATTCAGTCAACTGACTCTCTCAACCAATTGAATCACTCGCACATGGATTGTGCTTCTTCAATCAAATCTGAGCCACTCTTTTTGGTCGATCTCGACTGTCGATTCGAGAGAGATTTCTATAAAAAGAGAAACTCTTTTCCCTCACAAAGGTTCCTAACTTTTTATCTAATGTTATTATGCTGCATTTTTCATCTTAGCTTTCTTGCATTCTTAGCATAGTTTTAATTGTTGATTACTTTTATGTTAATCATGCAAATCTAATCTTAAAGCATATTTCAATTGGTGTTTTAAAATCAATCTTACACACTTCAATTGGGGCTCTAAAACCGGATCTTAATTAGCTTTGGATTAGCTGCATCTGCATAATTATCTTAGATCATTTAGCATAGTTTTTTTAAATCCTTCATTTAGGTCTTCGGTGGAGTCACTAAGCTTGCGATGATCTGAGAGCAATCTCATACTCCTACCTACTAGGAGGCAACAGGTTGATTCATTCACACATGTAGGATGAATTAATCTATATTCATTTATGTATGTGATTGAAGAGAAATGACCATGTTGAAGTGTATGGCTAAATTAGAGGCCCACATTTAGCTATCACATTTCTGGCGCCCACCGCGGGGCTGAAAATCAATTTTAGGCCTCATTATTAAATTTTGTTTTATGTTCATTTTGAGGAAAATCTGGGTCCACCATTGCGTCTAGGTTGTCATTTCGGTTTGAAATGACTATAATCACGCCTACCTTTGATGAAAATTGAATCTGTCGCAAAAAAAATGCAAACAAAGGTCGTACGACCTTCTACACACAAATCGAGACAGTGTGTGTAGGTTGATGAAAATGTGAATATTGAGGCAAATTTTTGAATATCAAAGCTAATTTTTTTAAAAAAAATTGGTTATGTTCCCATATGATTTAATTTTTCTTTGTCATTTTATTTTTTTATTTTCAACATTATTTATCATAAACTACGGAAGATTGAGTCAAATACCTACACCTAGCGCTACACACCCAAAGGTCGAGCCTTATATCATCACTTAGAATTGGTATTTGTTTGTTTGCATATTTAAACGATGCTTTTTTTTAATTCCCACCCATGTGGGACTAAACTCCCACTTCCTCCTCTGCGCTAACCCTACAGCTCCCTCCTCNCCCGCCACCCTCCTTCTCCCCACACCGTCCACTTTCCTCCACCCCTTCGCCCTCCTCCCAACACTTTCACCCCCACCCGCAGTCCCAAACCCAACTCCTACCACCGCCCACCCTTCCACCGCCCAACTCCTCCCACCCGCAGTTTGAAACCCCCCGCTGCCACTGCTTCCTCAAAATCTCCACCGCCTCTATACTTCCCCCGCACCATTCTCCTCTGCTCACCAGCCAAAAACCCTCCCACCGCCAGCTCCAAACCTGCCACCTCTGAAACCACCACCTACAAACCCGCCTCCTCACCATGCTTCTCTCCCTAAACCGCCATCTGCAAACCACTTCCCCCAAACTGCCATCTCCAAACCAATCGCAATCTGCCACTGCCACACATTCTGCCACCTCACACACCAACTTAGCAAACACGTGGTGGCTTTTAATTGCACTGTCTTTGCACACAGGATTATTTTCATAGATTAAATTTGACGCCCTTCTGCATGTTTTTTTGTTGTGTTATTTGCATTTTATGATGGCCATACAAGTGTCAAATTTAACTTCATGGGCTGATGACATCATCAGATATTTGAATTTTCTTGACCCTCACCATATGTTATTTTAAAATTGCAGTCTGTTTTCAAACGTTCATATCTTGCTTGTTTTGACTCCAAATTAGGTGCATTTTTTTTATTTTGGGTAGAATTTCCCAAAGATTTATGGGTTGGAGTTAGTTTTTAGTTTTGGAATCTCAGAGTTATCCTAAATTGCATATTTTCATGACTGTTCCTGTCTAATCCTCATTTTTGCAGCTTTCAGAGCCTCGTACAGGCTGGCTCATATGATCACCTTTTTCAGTGCAATTTTTTTTGAAACTGCATGATTTTCTGTGTACTTTTTGAATATGTGATCTATTTTCTGATTTTCAAATTTTGATAATGTGGATTAATCTTTGGCTTTGATGTTTATGTGATTATCTTTTACATACAGCCTAACAGTGGTTTGCAGAATGTTATTCAAGAAGAATAAAACACAAACTACTCACGAATTGGTTTTGCAGGTTGCCTTTGATCGATAGAACGTAAAACATTATGCTTGCATTTTGTTTTTGATTTCTTAAAATAGGAACCCACATGCAGGACTTTTTAAAATGAAGATTTTTTTGTTGTTTTAGGAATTACAATGATGTCAGGAAACTATGCTCTTGCCTTTTGGGATGATAAAAAATCCAGAAACATTACTGTCATTTTCTCATTCTGCTTGAAGTGTCTTTTAGTTTTTGTAAATCCTAGGAATTGCATGGACGTATCCTCTCCCCTCACCTTTGCAGATCTTGGGTGAAAGAGAAATCCATACAAATCCTTTAGCATGGCTACCTCCCGAGTGCTTTAACATATCCGGTGAGAGTGGATTGCCCAACCGGTAACAGGCTAAAATCAAGCCCTTCCAAACCGGTATGCAAAAAATGTCATTGTGATTAGTCTCACAGTGGGCAAGTGTGAATTCATTGTGGCAACCAAAATCTCCTCTAGTACCCTAGTGGTGCGTTAAAGTGCCTACATTGTTAAGGTGAAAACCTTGCTTTGAAAGGATTGGGAGAGCCCCCTTAATTGGGAAAATGACTTGATCACAACCACCTGAATGGATGTCCTTACTACAAAATTTGTTCTAGTATCCAAAATCCCTCTATCTATTGGCGTGGAAGGTTAGAGACCGACTAAGACGTCCCACACTTTCACGACTCTTAGTAGAGACAACGGTCCCTTGGGAAGTGATTACCCTTGGGATTCGAAGCTTGGTGTGCCTAAGAAGTGAGTGCACATGTAAGGAGGAGCCCGTGCCTCCAAGCCTCTAAGTTGTCCACTATGAGTAGACGTGGCTGAACTTCGGTTCAAGTGGGAACTCAACAAATATTGCCCTGGATATCCTAGGATTATGGTGTGTCTATTATTTTCTTTTACAACAAACAATCTTCTTGATGTGTCTGGTGTGAGTGTTCACTGAAACAACAACAAATACAATAATCAAACAATCTGGAAAACTGTACACTTTGGATAATTGTCTATCTTGTCTCGTCTGAAACTTCAACGATCCTGTCGAAACTCTGTCGAAATTCTATCAAATTGGTTTCAAAAACTTGTCGAAACTTTGTCTTCCATCAGTCTATACTACTACCTTCAGTCTATTTTGAAATTTGCGTTGTCATAACGCTTTTGTTAGTTCACATTGCAACTACAATCTGTTGTTAGTCCAACCTATCACTGTCTTGAAATCTGATGTCGTTACGCTTGTCCAATTGACCGAGTCCTATGTTCAAACTTATCATATTTGCCCGTGTTGTCCTTATTTTGGGTTGTGAGAGCAGGTTCGTTAACCTTGACTCAAGATCAGAGTCTTTGCTCTCTCCATGCTCAGTTAGATGTTTATCTCTTGGTCTCTTTGGTCTTGGACTTAGACAACACTTTAGATATCACCATGGTGTCAGTGAGGCGAATCAACTTATCTTATGCCTGTGCGAACTAGATGTCATTTTAGAGAATTTCACGAAGAAGAAGACAACCAGGGATTCCCATTCGAAGACAACTCCTTGTTTGGAGAGAACCCTCTCTTTGAGAGAGATTCTTAAATTCCTCCTAGATCACAATCCCTAGAGGACAAGTTACCTAGTCCCAAGATGTCAGAAGAAAGACAAGGTAGAGGCAGGTCTCGACGGAGAGACCTCTCTAATGGTACCAACCATCGTAATAGTCAATATTCCTCGAGTCCATTAGACCTCGGTGAGGAAGAGATTGATGAATGTCTCCAGGATAAGAGGTTTGTAAAACTCATGAAAACAATCCTAAATCGGGATAAGGAACAATATTTCCTAGATCTAGCAGAGCAAGGCGCTCAACTTCCACCTCACTTCAAAGCTAAGGATATCATTGCTAGAGAACAAGAGACACCTATGACGCTCATAACTAAACAAATGCAAGCTATGCAAATGGAATTACAAAAGGAAAAGGAAACACCCAACACAAGGTTTTCTTTAAATACAATCTGTCCTTTTCCTTTTGATAAAGATTTGTACTTACCTCCTTTCCTGCGCGGGGTTGAAATTCCACGATTTGATAAGTACAATGGTCACTCGGATCCACAAGATCGCATGCGAGAATTCTATTCTCTTTGTATGGAATTTGTGCATGACAAGACATATATTATGCGTCTCTTTCCTCAGAGTTTGAGCGACAAAGCTATGGAGTGGTTCTCAAAGTTACCCACTGGTATAAAAACTTTCGATGAGCTGATGAATCTATTCCTGCAACAATACTCTTACAATATCCAACATCCTGTGACGATGATTGATTTATGTAACATGAAGCAAAACACGAGAGAACCCTTTCTGACCTTTCTTCAGCGATGGAGAAAGATGTTTTCTAGATATCCACGACTCGTTCTTGAATCTGAAAAGATGGATATTTTCACTAGTGTTCTGATTCCAGAACTAAACTACCCTCTTTCGAGAAAATGGTGGAAAACATGATGAAAATAAAAGATGTGCTTGTTAAAAAGGGTGACATTACCCTCTATAAAGAAAACAATTTTGGTTCCAATTCCAAAGACAAATATAAATATTGGAACAAAAATAAGCATGTGGTAAATGACAGAGTAGTTGATTACTCTGCTCCCCAGTCAAAACCAACAGTCTTCAATTTGACAAGTGGTTCCAAGGCCCTAAAAACTGCTGAAAATTCCACTAAATCATCATCTTCTAAAGGGACCAAAGGTTTGTTGAAAGAAAAACCATGGATTAAACGTAAACGAGACTTTGACACTTTAGGTGAGTCCTATGAATCTGCACTTAAAACTCTATTGGCAAACAAGCTGCTCACATTGCCAGATAACTCCAAACCATATGATCCAGAAATCAAACCTAAATCATGGAGAGACAATGATTTCTATCAATTCCATAGAAACAAGGGACACACGATAGAAAATTGCATGGGGCTCAAACATGAGATCCAATATCTCATTGATAATGAAATAATTGCGGTTGATAATCACAACAAGAATGCTAATCATAAGGCATTCAAAGATCCTTTCCCAAAACATCACAAAGGAGAAAATTCTAAGAAAGGTGCTCAAATCAATCACACTTATTCTAATGATGACTACAATGTCATCAACATGCTTGAGCTATCTCATTCTGAATATTGCAATGTCATCATCATCAAGCAGAAAGAGAAAGAGTCTCTATTGGGCAACGCAGTGACTCGAGTGCAAGAAAAAGTCACCCTGGGGGGTTCTGGATCTTCCAACCCTTCATCATCTTCCAATAAACCATCGGTATCCAAATCTTGGATACCTCTTAGCAAACAAACCGATGTGGGTACCCCTAAAGTCTCACAGTCCAAATAACTGACTTCATCCAATACTGTGGACTATAGCGTTGTCGAGCAATTACAGAGAACCTCTGCCCAAATTTCAATCTTTGAATTGCTCAAACTCTCTCCATCTCATAGAGAGGTCCTAGATAAAGTGCTATCAACTACCAATGTCCCTAAGGACTTGGACCTGGATCAATTTCAATCCATGGTGGGTCACTTGACCTCACCACGTTACCTATCATTCTCAGAAGAAGATGACAACTCTTTAAGTCATCCACACAATCTCCCCTTGCATGTTAAAGTCTTGATCCATAAACACTGCGTCAGACGGGTCTTGATAGATGGAGGTGCATGGTTGACTATATGCACATACAGGTTAATCGAGAAACTAGGCTTTTCAAAGAACGACATTGATCCTAAAAAGAAAATCACTATCAAGGCGTATGATGAACAAGAAAGATCCTCTAAAGGTCTCGTAACTTTACCAATCTGAATAGGTCTTGTTGAGAGGGATGTTACCTTCCAAGTTATGGATCTCCCGCTGGCCTACAACATTCTATTGGGAAGACCCTGGATCTATGAGATGCAGGCAGTGCCATCAACGTTCCATCAGTGCATCAAATTCTCATTCAATGGTGTAGAAGTCATTGTTCTTGCAGACACTAGTTATGCCTGTAACGCATTAAGACAAGCAGCAGATACCCTTGTCCTGCATAATAGTGAGGCATCCAACTCTGAATCAGCTACAAATTTACTAAAGGAAATGGAAAAAAAATTGAAGATAAAGGACACAGGTATGGGCGGATACATAGTGGAACCCGTACTGTCACTCACATATCTTCCCACATCACCTAGGTCTTATGGAAAACTATCAGAAGAGATGAAACCAACAACATCCCAAGAAATCTATGATGAGACCTTTGTTAAAGCCAACACACCATTAGAAGATGAACAAGAGGAAAGAGCCATTCTGGCTTGGTTATATAAATAACCTAAAGATATTGAAGAACAATGTGTAATACCCCTAGAAAAATTTGGTGTGGGGTATAAGGTGGCTTGTAAAATGGGTTATTCGGGTAAAGGACCCATTGGACCTAATCAAAATGGACTTAAAGAACCTATCTTTGCTGAATACAGATGACCTAGAGACACAATTGGTCTAGGGTTCTTATCCAAGAAAGAACAAAGAGCAAAGAATCACTTAGATAAAGGAAAGGGACATCAAGTTCTGGCAGAACAGAACACAACAGCAGAAAGCATTGACATACCCACTGGCAACTGGGATGATTCAGATGATTCTGATGCAGAGGATGTGTATCCTTCTCCCATTCCTCCCAATATTTTGGTTCTTCTATTTGACGAAGATACACCATAGGTCAACGCTACTGAAGAGTGTATTTTGGAGGAATCACCGATAACTTCTGATCAATAAAAAAGTACTAAATCTGAACAAGATCCAGATATAGAAGAAAGGAGTCTAACCATAGTAGAGTTTTTAGGTAGAACTCATCCAAACCACGGGCAAAGAGTGGATTTCACTCATGTCCTTGATATGAAACCTAATGATGAAACAAACTCCCATGAATATGAGTTTGATAGTCTTTCAAAAGATACCATAGACATAGAGATGGATACAATTCAACGATACGTACCCACGCTTGAAGTAGGTGAAGGCTTAGAGATTAGGTCAGAAAAATTAGGACCTCCTATTTCTGACATGGGCTTCGATGATGTTGTTAGGGCTCTTTCTGATTTGAACACATCTATACAAGGTTCAGGTCTAGGACTCTACTTAACAATCATCGTCTACGATGAACATACCGTGAACACCCTCGAACCCAGTGAACCTTTGCCGCTAATGCATCTTGAACTCATTGATTGGTCCTTACAAGGACAACCTACTGAAATACTTACATTTCCCAATGACTATGCTTTAGCTTGCAATCTTAACACCGCTGAACCTATCACTTCTTCCACCAGTGAACCTAGTGTGAGCATGACTGAAGCGGACATTAAGTATCTCAGTTATAAAATAAAATTGAGAAAAAGAAAAGGGTCTGAAGGCAAAAACCACATTGTGGCGGTTTCAGAACCCAAAACAATAAAAAGAAAAGACGCATCCAAAGGTTAAAACCTCTCTGAGGCGCCTGTGGATGGGATGCTTGATGTCTTGCCTAGTCATTTACGGGAATGATCATCAGTGCTTATAGAGCCAACTCAACCAGTGAATATTGGCACAAAGGAACATCCGCACATCATTCATGTGGCTAAATCTTTGTTTGTAGAAGAGCTCAAGGAATTCACCGAATTCTTTAAAGAGAAGAAGATAAACTTTGCATGGACATACTTAGATATGCCTGTTTTAGATCCAGACCTTATCATGCATCATCTCTCAATAGCGCCTGGAGTAAAACCAGTAAAACAAAAACTCAGAAAAATGCACCCTCATGTTGCATTACTTATCAAGGTTGAACTGGAAAAGCTACTCAAAGCTGGATTCATCCGAGCTATTGGCTATGTAGAATGGATATCCAACATTGTACCAATATCAAAGCCAAACAAATCCATCTGAGGTTGCACTAATTTTAGGGATCTCAACAAAGCATGTCCAAAGGATGACTTTCCTTTGCCTAACATTGACATGATTGTAGACATGACTACTGGGTATGAAATGTATTCTCTCATGGACGGTTTCTCGGGGTACAACCAAATCAAGATTGCTCCAGAGGATCAAGAAAAGACTGCCTTCACATGTGCCTGGGGAACGTTCTGCTGGAATGTCATGCCTTGTGGTTTGAAAAATGCAGGAGCTACCTATCAGAGGGTAGTAACAACTATCTTCCAATATATGATGCACAAAACCATGGAAGACTATGTGGATGATACCCTTGCTAAATCAAAGAAATGATCTCTGCACCTACAAGATTTAGGCCCAATCATGGATAGAATGGAAAAGTTTAAATTACGGTTGAATCCTAAGAAATGTGCATTTAGTGTTACCTCTAGTAAGCTATTGGGTTACATTATCTCAGCTAAAGGCATAGAAGTCGATCCTAAAAAGGTGTGAGCGATACTGGACATGTCACCTCCCAAGAACATAAGTCAAATGAGAACACTCCAAGGGAGAATCCAGTCTATCAGAAGGTTCATCTCATAGTTGGCTGATAGAGCACAACCATTTACCAAGACTCTGTGTAAGGGCATTACTTATCAATGGAGTGAAGAATGTGACAAGAGTTTCACTCAAATCAAAATGTACCTGGCAAACCCGCCAGTACTCATGCCACCTCAACAAGGCAAACCATTATTTTTTACATTTTAGCTACCTCAATGTTACTGGGGGCACTGCTAGCGCAAGAAGATGAAGACAAGAAAGAACATGCTATATACTATATCAGTAGAACATTGGTGTCCTATGAGATGAATTACTCTATGATCAAGAAAGCATGCCTGGCAGTAGTCTTTTCATCTCAGAAATTGCGTCACTACATGTTGGCTCACTCAGTCAAACTAGTGGCTAAAATTGACCCTTTGAAGTATCTCCTAAGTAAAGCTACCCTCACTGGTAGATTGGCTAAATGGGTTATGCTTCTTAGTGAATTTGACATAGAATATATTGAGCGTAAGGCAATCAAAGGGAAAGCAATCACAAATCAATTAGCTGATGCTCTAGTACATGACGAGGAACCAATCAATGTTGAGTTCCCTGATGGATCTATTTTTAACATCACTCACAGATCCTGGAAAATGTTCTTCAATGGATCATTCACGCAACAAGGTTCAGGTTTAGGGATTTTGTTTCTCACTCCTCAAAAATATTCCATTCCAAAGGTGTATAAGCTCATGTTTCCTTGTACCAACAACATAGCAGAATATGAAGCACTAGTAAATGGAATCAAACTGGCTCTTGAATGGAATGTTTATGAGCTACATGTCCATGGTGACTCTCAACTTGTAATCAACCAAATCATGATATATACTAGACTAAGGATGAAAAACTCATGCCTTATAAATGAATGGTTGATGACTTTAAGAAATATTTCACTTACATCACATTTCAACAAGTCCCAAGGATATAGAATAGAGCAGCTGATGCAATGGCTACATTAGCATCCTCACAACAACAAGAGGACGACTTCCTTTATGAGTTCCTGGTGGAAGAAATCCATTTCCCTTCCTACAACTCCCCTGACTCCCAAATAGTCTATTCAGTCATTGAGCAGGAATCCTCTCGTTATCACCATGTTTACTCTTACCTGCGCCATCAGATCATTCCCAAGGGACTAACCAAAAATGAAAAATGACACCTCATCCGCAATGCCTCACGGTATGTTCTTGTGGCCAACAATTTGTATAGGCGAGGATTAGATGGTACTTTGCTTAGGTGTCTAGAAAAAGAAGAGTCTAAACATGCGTTGTCTGAAGTCCACAAAGGAATTTGTGGTTCTCATTCTAACAGTCTAAATCTGGCTTGAAAACTGCTTAGAGCATGGTATTATTGGCCAGATACGGAGAAAGAATCTATCGGGTTCACAAAAACTTGTAAGAAATGTCAACTTCATGGCAATCTTATACACGCTCCGACAAGGGAGTTCATTCCATTTGTAACACACTGGCCCTTTCAACAATGGGAATTTGATCTAATCAAGCAAATTTACCCCTCATCTTCTAATGGACACAAGTTCATTATCACAGCTACTAAGTATTTGACCAAGTGGGTTGAGGCGGTCCCACTCATTAAAGCGACTAGACAGCAGGTCTCACTGTTCATTCTGAACTACATCATTTGTCACTATGGAATACCTTCCTCCATCATCACTGACAATGGAGGTCAATTTAAGAACAACATTATGGATGGGTTGTGTAAAAAATTCAAAATCACACAACAATGTTCTTCAATATATTACCCACAAGGTAATGGGCAGGCTGAGGCCTCAAATAAAAATTTGTTGAAAATCTTACATCGTACAGTTAACAAGTCTGGAAGGGATTGGCACCTGCAAATCAATCCTGCATTATGGGCTTACATAATGAGCATCAGAATGCCTACAGGAGCAACCCCATTTGCCCTAGTATATGGGGCAAAAGCAGTCTTACCCCTAGAGATAGAAATCCCATCTCTTAGGGTTTCTTTGCACAAACTTTTACCAGATGAAAAGTACAGAGTTTTGAGACTCCAAGAACTAGAGTTGTTGGACGAACGTCAGAAAGTGGCCTTTGATCACCTCATAGCTTATCAGAAAAGAATGTCAAGAGGATACAACAAGAAAGTCGAACCTAGAGAACTTCAGGTGGGCAACCTTGTGTTGAGAGAAACTCCTCATAATCAGTCACACAGAGAACAGAAGGGGAAGTTTGAACCCAACTGGCTGGGTCCTTATATCATTACTGTAGTATTCGGCTCTGGAGCCTATCGACTCTCCACACCTGAAGGAGAACCTCTTTGAGATCCCATCAACACTCTCCATCTGAAGAAGTTCTACACCTAAGGCATTATTGGTGATCAGCACCATGTACATAGCAATGTCCCGAAAAAAATCTAAAAATTGCAAAAAAGTCCTAAAAAATTGATCATCTTGGTGAAAACCTAGCAATAGGCACCTTGATGCATCAATCAAAAAAATGAAAAAAATGGAAAAATACAAAAAATTGAAAAAGAAGAAAAAGTGCCTTGGTGAAAACTTGGTAAACATGCGCCATGGTAGCAAAAATAGAATCTCTGCCAAGAAGGTGAAAACCTGGTAAACAAGCACCTCTTGTACTCAGCGCTCCATCTATCAATGCTTAATCTTGGCATCAATCCTTTGCTTTAGTTTGTACATATCTTTCAGTCACTTTTGTGACACTCTGGTTCTTCTGAGAACCCTCCTATCTTGAAGATGATCCTGAGTCATAACTTGGGGGCAATCAAATCAGATTTGTCCTTGCAACATGAGTCAAGTCAGTTATCATCATTTTCTACTTGGGGCATGGGTCCCCAATTTGATCACATCTTTGGTTTACACCAGAGTCAACAATCTTGTCATTTTTGAAGGACAACTCGCTATTGACACAAACAGGTGTTTGTCAACACCACAATCAACAGTGTTTCTTAACACTATCTTTGGACGCATCTGTGTTTCTTAACACACATTGGATATCGCAAACATAAACAACAGATCGATAGCAATCAAACACAAAGCACTCACAAGCACAATGATGTTTCTCAACACCCTATACCTATACACATCCGAAAACTTTGAAACTGGCTGAAGTATGTTGAACTTCTATTTGTATGTTGTATGTTTTCATTGATTTCGTTCATCTTTTCTTGGTCTACTACTTGTTGGTGTGGTTCCGATGATCTGACGATGTCAATTAATCAGGGTGTATGTGATAAGAGCTCCTGCATTAAGGTGGAAAAGCCTCACATCCCTCGATCTTGTTTATTTGTATGCCAAGGTGAGGTTGGAACTATCTCCTTGAGTATTATTTATCTATTTGTTTACACAAATGTGCACTCATGGTTATCTTGGCTTTGAATGCCTCGATACTGGTGTGCTCTTGCACTATCAAAATTGGAAACAACATTCAGGTCATCTTGGCTGTTGTGCCTCGATGCTTACGTTAGTTTCCCATATCTTATATGATGAAAGTCATATTCACATTCTTATGGTCGCAGTGACACTAGTAAGGATTGTATCAACTCCGATGTTCCAAAAATTCTCAATGATGAAAATTTTCAACTGCTAAAGCTCAGTGACTACACCTTAGGTTGCATTCATGTTAGTCTTTCATCTGCACCTGCATCTACATAGTGTTGAAATCAGCATAATAACTTTATCTCTATCTGATGTGAAGGATCTGAGATTCTAATCGATCAATCTTCTCATCGTCAAGTGGTCATGACACCCCTTGCTAAATCAACTGTCTTGATTCTATTTTTAGGATCAAAATCAAAATCTGAATTTGACCACTTGCACAACCAATAGAAATCTCTCATGCTTTTCTTCTTATCAATCCATGTATCTTACTTTTGTTCAATCTCGGTCAAACATGACCTCTCATCAAGTACGAATTATGTCCTAACTATGTGGGACCTCTTTCTAAATTAAATTATTTTCTTCCTAAATTGTCTAATCAATCTAATTTCTTCTCATCACTGGGGCACCTAGCCATATTTCAATTTCGCTCCCGAGGGGGCAGGATCAGGACATCAACATTCCAGTGATTACATCCTCAATCAAAACCCCATCACTTGGGGCATCTCAGCTTCATCGCATCAAATCAAGTTGAGATCATCTCAAATCAAAGGGCAACCTAATCAAAGGTCTTATACAGTGGTGAATACACTCAAAACCAGACAAGATCGGTCTTATACGGGCTATTCATTATTGAAACCATATACATTGATCAAATTGGCTTCATCGCTTCAAATAAAGTCAATTTGCTTGCTAATCAAATCTCTTAACGGTAATCAGTTTCATCGCTTCAAATCAAACTGAGCATTCTATTTATATCTTTTGATCGATCTTCATCCAATCAAGCTCAAAGTCGGTCTTCTTCTTCAAAAGAATGGTTTCATCGCTTCAAATCAAACTATTCTGGGTCTTCTCACTAACAAGTCTTTGAATCAATGCGTTGATTGCACATCAATTCAAAGAGGGGCAAATGTAATCACCTAAAAATGGTCACCTAAACCCTAGACCCCCAATCTCAACATTTAATCAAGAAACCCTAATCTTGATTAA
>MU224103.1:804347-833379 GCA_018584345.1 Thuja plicata | reverse complement strand
ACCTAAAAATGGTCACCTAAACCCTAGACCCCCAATCTCAACATTTAATCAAGAAACCCTAATCTTGATTAAACCTAAGTCCTAAATCAAATAGGCAATTATCAAATTCAAACTGATCTGACCTAAATCCTAGGTCCTAATCAATCATCTTACTTGATTAATTAATTAATTCCTAAAATCACATTACATTGGCAAATAAACTTTATGTTAATTATTTAATTGATATTATGACATATTAATTAAATAAAATTTATAAAATTGTCAATTAAATAAAAAAGGAATTAAATTAATTATAAAAACATAAATGTGCATTCAAAATCAATTAATTTATTAAAAATGCATATGACATCATCAAATTCAGTTGACTGATTATCAAAATGGAAACAATCCAGTTCCATTCAGTTAAATGATTCTCATCTGTTTATCATTTTGGAAACATTTCAGTTAACTATAAAATGATTTTGGAAGTTTCCAAAATAACTGATCAGTTAGTTCAGTCAACTGACTCTCTCAACCAATCGAATCACTCGCACATGGATTGTGCTTCTTCAATCAAATCTGAGCCACTATTTTTGTTCGATCTTGACCGTCGATTCGAGAGAGATTTCTATAAAAGAGAAACTCTTTTCCCTCACAAAGGATCCTAACTTTTTATCTAATGTTATTATGCTCCATTTTTCGTCTTAGCTTTCTTGCATTCTTAGCATAGTTTTAATTGTTGTTTACTTTTATGTTAATCATGCAAATCTAATCTTAGAGCATATTTCAATTGGTGTTTTAAAATCAATCTTACACACTTCAATCGGGGCTCTAAAACTGAATCTTAATTAGCTTTGGATTAACTGCATCTGCATAATTATCTTAGATCATTTAGCATAGTTTTTAAATCCTTCATTTAGGTCTTCGGTGTAGTCACTGAGCTTGTGATGATCTAAGAGCAAGCTCATACTCCTACCTACTAGGAGGCAACAGGTCAATTCATTCACACATGCAGGATGAATTAATCTATATTCATTTTTGTATGTGATTGAAGAGCAATGACCATGTTGAAGTGTATGGCTAAATTAGAGGTCCACATTTAGCTATCACACATGGATATGGAGGAAAATAAGAAGGGGATTTTGGTTGCCCACATATCCTATAATAATGAGATATGTCTAGAATAAGAAGTACCATTAGAAGTAGCAGAGAACATTTATCTAGCTCAAGATGAGACTGCTAGAAAAATGGAAATGAATATAGAAGTATTAGGTAATATGATGGAGGAAATCATAGAGGTACATGATGAAGTCAGAGAGGAATTAATTTGTTGGAATAATCTGAAGAAGCAAAATAAAATCAATGGAAGGTTATTTACCAATATGAGAGATGGTAATAACCCTCCACTATTACTGGTTAAACTTAGTCAGATTCCTCTGGAGCTAGAGGTTGTGTATAACAATATGGGAATAAATAAAAAAATTAACGAAGATGCATTCGAGGAAGAGTATGGGGGAGTTTACTTTGAACAATTGGAAGAGAACTGCACTCTCTCATTTAATGAGGAAAAAGTCAATACAATGAATGATGAGATATAGGTGGAAAAAGATCAATACTGGAGTCAAAAGCCTATGCAGGAGATAGATAAAGGCTTAGTAATGCAGATAGAGAGTGTAGCTATTCAATCATTCAAAGAAAAAATAATGGAAGAGTCGGAAGAGGAAGGCAAAAGGAAAGAGGAGTAACCATGTAAACATGTTATAGACGAGGCATGAAACAATGAAGGAATACTAGGAATTGCACCAACTATGATAGGAATGGACAACACAAATTGTCGTAAATTACATAAAAAGAGAGGGAGGAAATCTCTTGTGAAATTAAGGAACAAGGATGGGGAAGATAAAAACTAGGCAAATCTAACTACACTATTTCATGTAGGGAAGGGGAAGTTCCTTCTCAATGAACAATGAAGCTCACCATGTGAAATGTTAGGGTCTTGAACGCCCCTAATAAGCAATGCTTGGTAAAGCGTATTTTAAACACATTATAATCTGAAATCATTCTAATACAAGAAACCAAATTAATCAAAGAAGAAATGAACAAATTTAATAAGAAAACAGGAGTATGGAAGATAGAGAGTATTGATGTAGAAAATGTGTCTAGAGGATTACCTATGGTGTGGGATCCTAGGAAAGTAAACATAGATATTGTGGTAGGGAGACCCAATTGGATGGGAGGTGTGGTTCAAAGTGTTAAGAGGCCATTAATTTTTTTTTCTAATTAATGTGTATGGAACAATCAATACTAATGGAAAAAAAAGGCATGGAAAGAAATCAAAACATTTTGTAAACAGGACAAGAATAGAAATTACATTTTGGGTGGTGATTCTAATGCAATCATGGGCATTAGTGAGAAATGGGGAGGTATCTAGTGGGAGGCACAAACCTTAAAATATTTTAGAGAATGGATTATTAGTAACAATATAATAGACATTAAAACAAACAATGGCATGTTTACTTGGAATAATAGAAGAGCAAATTTATGCTATATTGTAGAAAGGCTGGACAAATTTATGTTTCTAGGAGATTTTCGTAATTTCAATATTAATTTGTCAGCCTCCATCCTTACCATTTATGGGTCAGACCTTTTCCGATTAGATTAGATATTGTAGAAGAAAGTAGACCATCAAGGAACCCTTTTAAATTTGAAAATATGTGGTATCAAGATTTAAAAAAAAATTAGTCTTATTAGAAGAATGATGGAATGAAGAAAAGTTTGAAGGGTATACAATGTTCTGTTTTGTTTCTAAAATGAAGGTCCTAAAACTTAAAATTCTCGACTGGAATAAAACTCATTTAAATAATATATTTACTGAGAAAATTGAGGTGGAAAATAATATTCAATAATTAAATGAAAAAGTCATCAAAGAATGGATGGATAATGTGAAATAT
Source organism: Thuja plicata (assembly GCA_018584345.1). Lineage (NCBI taxonomy): Eukaryota > Viridiplantae > Streptophyta > Pinopsida > Cupressales > Cupressaceae > Thuja > Thuja plicata. The sequence continues at coordinate 830,449 of MU224103.1, read as the reverse complement.
ATGAAAGAAAAAGAATTGCTTCAACAATGTGAGGATCTGTTAACTAAAGAGGAAATCTATTGGAGACAAAAATATAGGGAAACTTTACTATTTGAAGGTGACCAAAATATCAAATTCTCTCACAATAGTACAAAGGCAAGGAGAAATGTAAATAGGATCCTAAGCATTAAGAATGAGAGGGGAGAAATTATAGATAACCCTCAAAATCTAGATAAAGAATTTATTAACTTTTATCAAGATACTCTAAATAATAGGGAATCTTCCTATCTAAGTGATCAACAAAAACTACTGGTCAACATTCCTAAATTAATCTCTGATGAAGATAATAAGTATCTTAATAGCGCCTTTTCTAGAGAAGAAATCATAGCAGCTCTCTTCCAATTACATCTTGATAAAGCTTCTAGGCAGGTTTCTATAAAAAATGATGGTATTTTCTAGGAAATGTGCTATATGAGGCAATTGAGAACACCAAGAAATTTGGGAGGTTACTCCATAAAATTAATAATATGTTTATAATCTTAATTCTTAAAAAATCACATTCAGAGGAGTTGGGTGACTTCAGGCCCATAGCTTTGTGTAATACTACATATAAAATCCTCTCCAAAGCCTTGGCTAACAAATTAAAGAAGTTTTTATCAAAAATTATCTTTGAAGAACAAACATGATTTGTCCCAGGAAGTTCAATCTTTGACGGTATCATCATAGCACATGAAATTATCCATTCAGTACAAAAAAATAAAGAACTAAGTATGTTAATAAAATTAGATATTCAAAAATCGTATGATAAAGTTGACTGACAATTTTTATGTAAATGCCTAGAAGCATTCAGATTCTCAAAATAATGGATACATCTAATATTTAATTGCATATCCTCTCCCAAAATATCCCTACTACACAAAGGAACTCTTGAAGGTTTCTTTGAAATATCTAGGGGTCTAAGACAAGGGGACCCTATATCCCGTTTCCTTTTTATAATTATGGTAGAAGATTTTGGTAGATCGATTACGAAAGCAAACCAACAGCGGTTAATAATAGGTATTAAAGTCATAGAAAGGGTACCTAATGTAACACATCAACAATTTGTTGATGATAAAATATTACCTAGAAAAAGTGCAAAATCAAAAGCTAAAAATTATAAAGAGATTTTAAATATGTATATGAGAGCATCTGGACAGAGGGTTAATGCCAATAAATCTCAAATCTTCTTTTTTAATACTTATCCCATATTGGAAAGTGAAATTTGTCATATATTAGGTTTTAAGAAAGGTGTGTTTCCTTGTAAATATCTAGGTATGTCATTGGATAAGGGCATTAGAACTAATAAATTATAGGATCCACTGAATAAAAAGAAGGAGCAAAAAATAGATAAATGGAAAGGTAAATGGCTCTCAAATGTTGAGATAACAATGGTCAAATAAGTTCTTTCAGTAATCTCCACTTACCAAATGTCATATTTGCCCCTTACACAGGGAGACAAAGAGAATATTGGAAAAAAGATGAGAAACTTCTTTTAGCAAAGAGTCTCTGATAATAAGAAGATGACATTGATTAAATGGGATAATTTATGTAAACCCGTAAAAAATGGAGGATTTGGTATTAAAAATGAATGGCAAAATTTGGCATTAGGGGCGAAATTAGTCTGGAAAATATATCAAGATCCTAATAGTAAATGGGTAAGAACAATATCAAATAAATATCTCCAATCCAATGACCCCTCTAGAATTTTTAGAATTAGCAATCCTCCCAAAGGTTCTAGAGTCTGAAATTTTATTCTAAATTGCAGAGAGATTACTAGAGAAGAATTCTCTTGGGATATTGGTACTGGTGAATCTTCCCTTTTCTAGGAAGACTCATGGAGTGAATATGTTGTCTTGGAGGGTAGTGTAACCCCTGGAATTAAAGAAATTTTATCTGCTCAATGGGGGAGGTATGTCAAAGACTATATAGATATTCGTTCAGGAGACCCCAATCTCGGGTGGAATTGGAAATCCCCAGAAGAAGCTCCTTTAACAAGAAAAGAGAAAGAAAAATTAAGTAATATTCTTAAGGCCAAGAAAATTATAATTATATAAGAGCAAACAAAATAATTTGGACATGATCTAATTTAGCATCCTATAAGGTTAAAGAGGGTTACAACTCTTTAATCAAGGCTCGGCAATGGAAAGAATTAAATCTTCCCTTGAACCTATGTTGGGATAAGGCATGTCTTCAAAAAGTAGAGATATTTTTATGGTTCGCCTCACAATATAGGATCTTAATGACTGAATGGTTCCAGAAAATCAGTTTTCAAGGGCCTTCTAGGTGTGCACTATGTGAACATCAGGAAGAGACAATTGACCATATATTGTTAAATTTCCCTCATGCTTCATAATGTTGGCAATGGTTATGAAGGAAGTTATTGTGGAAAATCATTCTTTTCCAATACCCTAGTGGATCAGTTAAGGGAATTGCCTAACATACAACAAAATAATGTATATCATCATATATGGAAGATCGCCCCCTCTATTCTTATTTGGGAACTATGGAAAGAGCAAAACAGAAGATTCTTTCAGGATTAAAAAAATGAGTAGAAAATGTCTAGAAAATAAAATTGAAGCATGTATTGTGGAAATAATAAATAATAGAGTGAGAAACATGAATCATGTAGAAGGTATATTCACTCATTGGGATAGTTTGGTCAGAAAGGAATGGTTTGGGTTAATTATTCCTCCTTAATGTAGAAAGGGTGGCAAGGACAGTAAGAAGGAAAGAGATACTTGCAAATGGAACATCCCACAATATGAATGGTATAAACTAAAATTTGATGGTGCGTCACGTGGTAATCTCGGTATAGTTGGTATTGGCTATGAAATTCATAATTGGGAAGGTAACTTATGTGGTAGATTGGCTAAACCAATTGGGGAGACCACTAATAATATCACTGAAATAGAAGCCTTAGTGGAGGGTCTACTCCTTTGCAAGAACTTAGGGATTCAACAATTGGAGATTGAAGGAGATTTACAAATAATTATCAATGCGCTTAGAACCATAGGTACTCCAAATTGGAAGCTAAACACAAAACTTGAAAGAGCTTTAGGTCTCCTTAATTACTTTACTAATACCAAGATAAACCATATATATAGAGAGAAGGCAATATAGTGGTTGATGAATTAGCTAATATGGGGGTAGATGAAATATTTATAGACAATATATAACTCCCGACACATATAGGTAGAAGCCATATAATCTCACTAAGTTAACTCTATATTTCTATATAAATATTTATAAATTTAAATATATATTGTCTCCAAAATTTGAAATCTATAACCCTTGTAAACCATATTATAAGGTAGCATTATATTTATAGATTTAAATATATATTGCCTCCAAATTTTGAAATCTATAACCCGTGTATACCCTATTATAAGGTAGCATTTTAGGGATGAGCTAGGCATAGTGTGTCCTTTATTATTATATGTTATTAGACTTTTATAACCTCTTTAGGAGAGCTTAGTCTTTAGTTTTTTTTCCTTTTTAACCTCGTATTCTACGATCTTCTCATAATTATCTAATACCCCTAATATTTATATGGTATCATTGCACATTCACCCCTTGGTTTTGGATTTTTCCACAATTTTCTCCCTATTGATTACTCGTCACGATTTTTATGTAGCTTCAAGTACTTTCCAAAAAAATCAAGGAGCTTTCTCCAGCCTTTACACTTACTTTTCAAAGATTTCATCGAGCTGAGTAAGTAATTATTTGTAGTTATAAGGTGATTTATCTTGGCTTCTTGAACAAGATGAATACAAATGTTCATGTGTTCCATCTTTCTCAAGACATGAAAATGGCATTCAAAGGAGATATTAAGCTAGAGAGATGGAAAAAATCCTTAAGCATTTGGATGATATGACTGGGAGGTTAGTGGAAGTTGTTCTAGGTGAGAAGAATTTCAGTTATGAATTCACTTATAGGATAAATTTTGAGATAGTAGGGGCCTTTATTGTTAATCAGTTGATGGAGATGGTGAAGACCGAATGATAATAGGTATATATGTTTGTAGAAATGGTTAGATCAGTTGTTATTTTGTCATTGATGTCAAGCAATTGATTATTGATTTTTATCGAGTTACCATATCATAAGAAGTAGAAGTTAAATGGGTGACAAATACAAATCAGACAATGATGAAGTAATGTTGATATAGTTGTTTGCTACTAGATATTTGATGTTATCAAGTCGGTACACTTGATTGATTAAGTCAGAGATTTCAAAGAGTTAAGTTATGACTAAAAAGAGTTACTCTACCGAGCTAGACAGAGTCAGTCGGTATAGAGTTGTGTTAGTTAGTTTCAGTTACCGAGCACCGAGAATGAGTTAGGCATCAAACAGTGAACGAAGTTAGTTACCCAGTTGCTAAGCAAGTTACCGAGTACATGATATTGATTGAAAATGATGATAATATCAAATTTAATACGAAGCTATGATGATTTGAATGTTGATAAGAATTAAAGGAAGTTTTTTAGAAGATCTATGAGTGATAAAATTCAATGAGAAGATCTAAGGCAAAGATTAAGCTGTTAAACATGAGTATTAGATTTACAAGAAAAATTTCAAGTTACGAGGTAAAAGTTAAATAGTTTACCAAGTTGAGATTTGTGAAGAAGATGATCGAACAACTGAGTGCAAATGGTGGAAACCCTAAGAAAAGAGATTAAGAGGCAAAATTTTGTCTATATAAAGGATGATAAATAAACAAAGACTATGATGTTGGCAAGTTGAATTAAGAAGGAGAAGAACAAAAGTTACTAAGCATAGAAGAGAAGCAGAAAGTGAAGAATATACAGTTTAAGAGCAGAGACAAATGGAGTATGTGATGCCAGTATTCATGTGAGCATAAAGGATTTAACCCAAGCAAATGTAGTTGTTAGATTTATAGATCAAAGTTTTATTGTTGCTTGTTAGCATTTGTAACAGATAAAATCTCTTAACCAAGTGGATTTAAAAATCCTATTTAAAAATCCTAGATGTAGGTGACATTCCAAAAGAGTGTTTAAAGTCCTCTAGAAAGGCCACTCCTAACAGGGTGAAGATCTTAACAGATTCGAGGTAAATCCCTTAACAGGGTCATATCTAGCAAATGTGTTTGTAATCTTTAACAAGATAAGTTCTTAACCGAGTATACTTCAAAAAGGTACATTTTTATTGTGGGTCACAATTCCCACAAATGTTTTTCCCATATTGGGTTTCCTCATTAAATATGGTGTTAGCTGAGTTTGAATGATTGATTTGCATATAATGAGATGTATGGTTGTTTAAGTTATTAAGTTATTTGGTGAGTAGGTTATTACCGTATTCAGTGCTAGCTAGTGAATCAATGATCTAAGTTTTAAGTATTTAAGTTTGATTTTGTTTGATTCACCCCCTCTCAGTGGACCAACAATTGGTATTACAACTCTAGTTCTATGAAGTGTTAAGTTTAAAAGGACTTGAGTCAAGATCTAAAGATGTATAAGAGGGAAGCATCAAAGTTGAATAGGGAACATTTCTCTATGTGGAAAAGAAGAACGAGATTGCATGTGTTTGGTATAGGAGAATATGGAATTTATTTTCTTGATAATGAATATGTTGCACCTACAACTGCACCTTTGACAATTAGTAAGAAAAGACAAAATCAAGAACACACACAAGTCATGATTGAGATTGCTTTTACACTTACTGACCAAGAATATGATGAACTTGATGGGTGTACTACTTCGAAACAAATGTGGGATAAGCTTATTTTTACCTATGGTGGAGATCAGTATGTTCAAAAGGCAAAAGTAGAAAGTATGAGAGGTAAATTTGATTCTATGAGAATGAAAGAAGGATAAAATGTAATAAAATACAACACTAAACTCAAGGAGATTGTTAATTCTATCAAAGGAGATGGTGGAGCTATAACAGAAGATGATGTAACAAGCAGAATGTTGAGAACCCTGCTACCAAGTTAGGCTATTCGAGTATCTACTATAGAAGAGTTGAGATCCATTCCTCAGATGAATGTTTCACTTGATGGTACTATTGGTAAGATAGTTGCATTTGAGATTAATAATTTTAATAATAGTCTACCTGCTACATCTAAGATTGAGTATGCATTTGAGTCGTATTTGAATATTGGAAGTTCTAAGGACTCTAGACCTAATGATGGATATTTGAGCAGTTCTAGTGAGAGATTTTATAGTTGTCAGAGTGGTTTGGAAGAATTATTTGCTGCAGATGAAGAGAACAAGAGAGAGTTTGAAGCTTTGTTGGTTACAAGGCTACAAAGAGGCAATGACAAATACTGAGGTAAGTTACCCTTGAAATGTTTTAAGTGTAACAAGATTGGTCATTTTGCATCTAATTGCCCTAAGAAAGATAATGAGGAGAAGAAAGATAACAGTGATAAGAACAAAAGAGAAAACAGGTTCATGAGATTTAGAGACTACAAAAAAAAAGGTAATAAATCTTGTCATATTGCTAATGAAGACCCAAGTAATGATGATTCATATGACATTGATGAAAATGAGGTTGTGTGTGCTGCTATTAAAGACAATTTAGATGAAGAAAACAAAGAAGAACTAAGAGCCCTAATATCACAAGTAAGTAAGATTGAAACATGGATTATAGATAGTGGTTGTTCACGTCACATGATTGGTCACACACTTAATTTTATTTACTTGGAGAAGCATGATGGAGGATTTGTTAGCTTTGGTAACGATGCTCTATACCCTGTGAAAGGAAAAGGTTCTATAATTCTACTGAATAACACAAGATGTGATGATGTTTATTATGTTGAAGGCTTAAAGTATAATCTATCGAGTGTTGCACAATTAAATAACACAGGTCACCAACTGGAATTTCAACATGGAAAGGTGAATTTTTTTTATAAGAAATAGATTTTGATTGCTACTAGAGAACAATATAAAGGTAATTTATTTTATCTTGATACTTCTATAAAGATTTGCCTATTTTCTAAAGTTGAAGATGTTTGGATATGGCACAAAAGGCTTTGTCATGTTAATTTTAACAACTTGATCAAAGTGAGCAAAAAGGATAGAGTCAGAGGATTACTGAGATTAGAGAAACTTGATAATGGTATGTGTAGATAATCTCAAATGGGTAAAATAAATAAATCTAGTTTTTCAAGCAAGACTTATGTTACACAAGGAATTTTGGAGTTAGTGCATATTGATTTATGTGGACCCATGAGAACTCAAAGTTACTACAGAGACAAATATTTTATTTTATTTGTGGATGATTATTATAGAATGATGTCTGTAATGTTTTTAAAAGAAAAATGATGCATTTCAAATGTTTAAGTGGTATAAGGGAAGAGTTGAGAAAGAAACAGGAAGACAACTAAAATGTCTGAGATCTGATCGAGGAGGCAAGTTTACATCTAATGAGTTTACACTATTTTGTAATGAAAATGGAATTAAGAAACATATGTCAGCACTGAGGAAACCACAATAGAATGGTATTGCTGAGAGAAGAAATATATCTCTTGTTGATTGTGCTAGGACACTAATGATTAAGAAAGGTATTTCACAAAACTTTTGGAGAGAAGTAGTCAGTACTGTTGTTTACACATTGAACCGAGTACAAATGAAGAAAGGTATAAACATAACACCTTATGAAATCTAGTGTGAACATAAACCTAATGTGATTTATTTCAATTTTTTTGGAATTAGATGTTATATCTTGAAAGATTATAGAGAATGAAAGTTTTATTCTAAAGGGGATGAAGGAATATTCTTAGGATATTCTACAAGAAGTAAAGCCTATAAGTGTTTGAATAAAATTACTAAAAAAATGGTGGAAAGTGCAAGTGTTAGAATTGATGAGTTTGCAGAAAAGAACGATGAAGAAAGAAAAAAGGAACCTGAAGATTATGATAAGTTTGTATATGTATAACCTGATGTTCCTGACACCTTACCAAGAGCACCTACCAAGGAGGAAGCTAAACAAATTTCTCTACAACCGAGTGATGAGGATGAAACACCGAGACCTACCGAGCCCATTTTAGAAAAGTATGTGAGGAGGCATCACTCCCCAAGAAATATTATTGGAAATAAAGATCTTGGATTGATGACAAGAAGCAAGGTAAGAGATAATACATGTTTGATATCTACATTTGAGCCAAAGAAAGTTAAAAAACACTAGATAATGTGTTGGGATTAAAGGGAAGTATTTACTGAGAGGGGAGGGGTGAATCAATACCTCTAAAAACTTTTATATCCCTTTTATCAATTAACCTTTGTAATCAATTGTATATACATTCAATCTGATTTATACTATCTTTATGTGAGTTATATCAATTCATAACATTAACATACATGTGAACATTCATAGAAACACTCATGAAAGTAAATTGACACATAACACAAGATATGATATCGCATAAAACATATGTTAGGAAGTAAAAACTGCGGTGGGGATGGCACCCACAAAATCTTCACTATCTGCATATTGGAAGGGGTCGGTTAAGGCTTACAATTTGATCACTTCTGATGATCTACCCTATTAGTAGTATCACTGGAGACTTGTTAAAGTCTACTCTTTTAAGAGCTTTAGCAACACTGTTGAGTGTGCACTCGGTTAAGAGATTTGTTGTTGGATGGTTAAATCCACCTTCCTTGAAAGAATTTTTACACTTTGATCCACTTGTTAGAATGATAGAAAATTACAAATTGAACTGGTAAATGCAATCTCCTATTGTTGATACAGATCCAATTTAGTTTACATAAAAATATTATCATCTAATTGTGATTGATTAATACCTCTGATTCTCGGTATGCTATGTTCTTGGTTCTTGCTAACCAATTTCACCTTTTGTTGTCCCTATTCTTGAAACTCTCAATCTGATCCATAGATGTGCTCATCTGATTCATTCATGTTCTCCTCTCTCTTCACATTATCTATTCATCCACAGTAATGAATGATTGCATCATCTATTTATAGATGGATTGACTTCATCGAGTTTGATAAAAACAATGTTAACTCTAAGATCAAGTTTACAACTTATACCTAGATCTCCTAGTCTATGTGTTTTAAATTAGTTAGACTGATTAAATCACTTACACTCATGTATCTTGTCCCTAAAGAAATGGATTTAAAACAATTAAATATCCTATAAATAGAATAAACTTGCTTTATCTAATGTGGAAGTTAGATCCACTTTTTGCGGGCTGCAACTGACTTTTGGTTCTGTTTGTCGGTCATGCTTGACTATCCTTCAGTTTTGTTCTGTCGGTTGCACTGTATCTATCTTGTCAGTCTGCACTGTAACTTGTATATTGGGTTCCTCTGTTGGGTTCCACTTTATCTTTCTATTTTTTCAATTTTATCTTACACACTTACTTGTGTCATCAGTTCTCTTTGCACTTAGTCATCTTCGGTGATCTCTTAGTATATGATCGTTGGTTTGCTCATGTCTTGTCTTTCGGTGTATGCTTACTGAAAGTGTAGTTTGCATACTAATGGAAATTCAATGTCATCAATCTCCCCCTTTGACATTAGTATCAAAAACTGGTATGTGCAAAATACTAACAAAATGTTAAGTATATACAACATATATAATCCATGGTCATTTAATAACTCCCCCTATGTATATGCTAGTATATCTGTACATATGATGTCTTTCCTTATACATATAATTTTCATCATTTTCTCCTTTGTACTCATACTATCATTTTCCCCTTATGAATATACATATGCATATCTACCATTTGCCCATCTGAATGAATGAATGTACATATCATCTTTTCCTATTTTTGTATTTTGTACTCATCATTTTCCCCCTTTTTTTGATATTAAGGGAAAAGGTCTTTTACTTTAGAGCTTATAAAAAATATGGGAATGTGAAGACTTCATGTCTTCCATCATTTTCTCCCACTGTTCTCTGAGGTTCTCTAGAGCCATGTGCTCGAGTGCAATCTTTGAATGTATGTCGTAGATGTTGTGTGCTACAGACATCTCGGGAGTTGCGATCAGTTGCCTTGCTGAACTGATATGTTGTTGGATCAGTGTAATATTTGGTAGAAGTTGAGCTTGGAGCTCGGTTACATCTTCCCTGAAATGTGTTTCTGCCTCCCAAAGCTCTTTCCTTAACCATTTAATCTCAATGATCTTTTCATAATGCAGCTTGACTGCATTGTCTCCATCGGTGGTTAAGCTTTGTGCACTATTTTCTAGATCAGTATCCAGCTTTGCAATGTTGTCACTATTCTCCTTAGTGAACTTTTCTATTGCGCTCAACTTTTTAATTAAGGTTATAACTTCAGATATGATTGGATCCAATTCAGATATGAATTCTGATAGTTTTACCTTATTTACTGCCACTTCTTGGCTGATGTTCTCTATGATCTTCTATTGATACTTCATCTTAGCTCTCTCCTCTATTTCCTTCTCAGCATCAATGTTCTGAGTTGTGATTACGTCAGTGAGGGTAGCTAATTGATCAAGTATTGGCTTGCTTTGATCAATATCAACATCGGGCACAATTTGATGTATAATGTCCCATGTTGTCTCCAGTACCATGGAGTCCCTATGTTGTTTCTTCAGCTTCTCTTGCAATGCCTTCCTCTGGAATATTTCTCCATATTCTTGTAATGCTCCAAATTCAAGTGTAGAGGGGTCACACTTCGGTATTTCAATGATTTCATCCAATGTATTCTTCTTCTTCTTCTTCTTCTTCTTCTTCTTCTTCTTATTCTTCTGTGACTCAGTATAATGTAACACCATTGCCAATTTCTTGGCCTTTTCTATTGTGCTTGATGAAGTGACCTATTGTGCTTCTTTCTACTGCTTAGCATCGGTCTTAGCTCGTCGGGTGTCTGCAGACATCTTCACATTCACCTTTACATCGTCAATAGCACTCTTGTTGGTTTCCTCAAGAGTACCATCTTTTGGTTTGTCTCCTTCATTGGTGTCCTTTGCTTCATCAACCTTGGTTTCTGCATTCTTGTCTTGAGTATCTGTATCTTTTTCCTAATCTCCTCCAGTAACATTATTAGTGTCGATTACATCTTGAGTATCTCCAATGTCTTGCTGACCATCGATGTTATCCTTGTTTGCTTCTTCTCCTACATCCTTGGGAGTATCCTATTCACGTGACTTGCTTGTTTCTTGCAGGATATTGATAGCTTGTATCAATATAGGCATGTTGCCTGGAATATTCACCTGTGGAGTATTAATTGTTGTGTCCTGCTCATCGGTTTTGTCCTTTTAAGTAGTGACATCTTCATCCTTATTCACTTCCTCTGTTGGGTCATCGATAATGTCTATGACATTAGTGTCCACAATGTTGTCATTTGTGGTGTCTTCTCATGTTTCATCTACAACATCTGCAGTCTTGTTCATGTTGTATCATCTTCTTCTTTATCTAAATCAATGGATGTGTCATCTTGAGTTTCCTTGTCAACATCTTGTTTATGAAGGTCTTTGTCGGGGTTGTCCTCCTCAGTAGGTTTGTTCATGATCTTGCACCATTTCTTATGGTTGTCTTGCTCAAGCTCTATAAGATTTCCTTCAAGGAGTTTGTATGCTCTCAACTTTGGTGAGAACTCATTTTTGTACTTCTCCATCATCTCATCAATTTCAACCTTCTTTGACTCAGGTGGCATGAGAGAAACAAGTACTCTCTCTTTGATCTCCTTCTCATTCTTCAATGCAAATGTCCAACGAGAATATAATCTATCCAAGAGTTCCCTTGGTACATAACTACCATCAAATTGTACTGGTACATATTTGAAGTTGTACATTTTAGCTATCATAATGTCCTCAATTTTATTATGATCTTCTTGACTTTGTGTCAGCCATTTTCTAATGTTTGGATCTGTAATAGATCCAAAATTTGCAATATATACACAAATGTCATCAATAGAGTCAGGTTATTTTACCTTGACACTTTCTGCTTCAATAGCTTCATCCTACTTAGTGTCCTCTATATCTTCCCGGGTTCTTATGAATTTCATTCCTTTCTTGTTATGCCCTCTTTTCAGTGATGGAGCTATTCTCTTGTAAGTCCTAACCTTTCCTTTCTTTAGAGGTGAAGGAGTAGAATCCTTTGATGTTTGGATTCTTGTCCGAGAAGCAGCTATTGTCCTTGGCCTTTTAGTTGGTGGAGGAGGTGGTGAATCTGACTCTGTTTCTTTAGAGTCATCCTTTCCTTCATCTTTACCAACATATAACTTCTCTTTAGTTTCTTCCTCCTGTCCAACTTCTTCATCTTGTTCAGCTTCTTTTTCGGTTGCTGATAGAATCTTCTTGAGATTCTTTACCATCTTGTCTTTCTTCCTGAAAATTTTCTTCACAACCAGGCCAGATTTGATTCTTGTCTTGGCCTCTTCATAAGTTCTAAACTTTGGTTGCTTCTTATCCAATGGTTCATTGATCAAGGCATCAATTGCCTTAGTAGAAAGATCAATGTTGATCTCATACTCTAATGGTTCTAACCATGCTTTCCTTGGTACAACATGCTTGATATATGTATTTTCAGTGTCAACCATGAAGCATATCTCATCCTTATATTGTTCAATGAGTTGATCGGGGATTCTTACCCTCTTTTGCATTCGGTCTTTGAATACATTGAAGTATTCATCCATGACTGTCTCAAAGTTATCACCCAGTGTAGCTATGTGCACACTGATTTGCATGGTTAGTGGTTTGGTGCTATCCCATTTAACATCTCCAACCGATGGGAATGTTTCTTGAAAATAAAAGAAGATACACATTATTAGTGAGCCAAACTTACAAGTGTTTGACTTTGCATTCCTGATAGTCTTTAAGTTGTCCTTCAACTAATTCAGGAGTAGCTTAGATACGTCCAATTGTGTACCCTTCATCAAAATTTTGAACACTGTGTCCACTGCACTTGATGCTATGTTGTTTAATCTGCTTGCTTGGAAGAATTTATAGCCCAAAACACATGCACCGAACTTGATTTTATCATCGGTTATTGTTGTAACTTTTAGTCCTCTGCCATCCCATTTGGCTCTAGTCATTTTCTCAGTTTTGGCCTTCGATGGATGCTTGAGTGCCTTAACTTTATTGGTTATGGGGTAACCGGTGATCGCGTGAATGACGTCTTAGGTTATTACCTCTGGTTCATCAAGCCATAGCTTTTTGTTATGCATTCATCTTAGCACTAACCGAATCCATTTGGTTTTGAAGACCTTCAGAAAAATTAGGGCATTGGTGAGCCCTTTCACCTCAATGTGTCTGTGCTCTTCCTTAAGTGTTCCATCATCATTGTAAAGCTTCTTGTAAGCTTCTTCAACATCTGATGTTCCAATCTCTGCAATCTTGTAGTGTATGAACGATTGAACATCTTCAACAAGTAAAACCCTAGCTGGGATGAGTGAAAATGCACCAACGTCATTGGGTTGTGAAGAAATCTCAGGATGGATACTATAGTTAGGTTCCTCACATGCTGTGTTCTTGATGAGATTGGGCTCATCTTTCTTTGCATTCTTGGATTTCACGGCTCATGAAGTTGATGCCATTTTTAGATATTTAGGGCTTCTGTGTATTGTGTAAAAATAGAGTTGTCGGTTCTTTGGAACTTACTGTTTACTATAGAAAAGATTCTTGATCTACTTAGGAGTGCTTTGGTGGTCAATTCATGGTCGCTTTGTGATCCCTTTGCTCTGTGCTCAAAAATCACCTTGGTTGCTCTGTTGTGGGTGTCGTGAACAAATGAGTTGTTTTGATGCCCTATTTATAGCCGTTGCCCTAAAACATGTGCCATAAATGCTTACCAACTCCTTGGTGTATGAAGACTAAGTTTGTCGGTGAAGACTTTACTTCCTTCGGTGACAATTAAAACATTTTGGAGTAGTCATTGTTCACTTTGCATTTTACTGACAGGTTTCGGTATCACTATCAACCTTGTTCATTTGTTTGTTTACCGATGATGCTTGGTTTGTACTTAGTAACTTTGCTTTCAACCGACGCTTCTCAGTATATGTAGGCAGTCTTAGCTTTGAGTGTATACCGACGGGTTTTAGTATATATGCCCAAAAGCATAGTTATCACAAATTTTAACAAGTAATACCATGATGCATCTTTCTTATGCTAATTTTGCATTATATCAACATATTATGGAACTGATGTAAAATAATAGCTTGGGGTAATGTAGTTCCATACTTACTTGTTTTTCTTAGGTGGGGGTGGTGATGTCACCAGATCCATTGGATGGGGTGTCACCATTTGCATTGCTTAGTCCAGCTTCATCAGTGCTTGAAGATTTTCTCCACATTTTGTCTCCTGCCCTCCGAATATCTTCAATGGTGTTTCCATTGGGATATGTGCTTATTTCTGTCACTCAATCTCTGCAGCCTTTCTTGAGATGACCAACTTTATGACAATGTAAGCATGCCATTATGGGGTTAGTCCAGCCTCTAGACTTTCTAGTCCACCGTCTCATACTTTTTGCAGCAATGTGACCATATCTTCCACATGTTGTACAATTTGTCCAAGTATTGTAGTCCCATACATACTAATTACCGACTCTCTTCGGTTGATAGGGATTTTCTTGACCTTTACGCTTCCATGCTTGCCTTTTATTTTTCCAGCATTCAAGAGTTGTGTGCCCATTCATTTTGCATGTAGGACAATATTTGTCCATGTAGGTTTCCTTCTTTGGTTGTTTCATCTCAAACTTACATTCATATGCTTTATGTCCTTTCTTGTTACATTATAATAGAATCCTATGAATGGAGATGTAGATTTAGGAATACCTTTTATTTTGCCTCTGCATACATTTGATGTATGGCCTTTCTTTCCACAATGATTGCATGTAAGATTTTTTGGTCTTGAATTTGTGTAAACATTCTTTAGATCAGCGTGATTTGATGATTCTCCATTCTTGGTAAAACCTAGACCGGTATTGTTGTTGACTCTTCGTTGTCCTTCAAGAAAATCATCTATTCTTTTATTGCTTTCTTCAATATTTTTGATAATTTTATTATGATGTTGATGAATTATTATTTCATGTTTCAACTTTTCATTCTCATCCCTTAGTTCACCGATAGCTTCTATTCTTTCAACGAGTTCAAGATTTAATCTGTTTGCCTCTTGAATCATAAGAATAATCTGATTTGTAATCTCATGGTGATGCTCTGTAAGTCTTTGTATTTCAAACTCTTTTTCTTGTAGATTTTTTGTGATCTTTCTTCTATCATTAATAGCTAGTGTTCTTTCTTGCTCAGCTTGCCTAGCATTGTTCATGACATCAATCATCCTTACCATCCGTGTCTCTTGACCGATTTGCAGAGATTTAAATTGTTCAGCCAGATGTAGATTGATTTCAGTTAGGCTTGTGATTCTTTCTTCTGATGTATCCGATGCTTTGCTTGTAATTGATCCTAAAGACTCAAAGAAATCTGGTATCTCTTCCTCATGATAATCTATCTCATTACAGTGAGATGCCATATTCTTTCTTTCATCTAGCAGTTGTCTCATGTTGATTCTAGCTTCTTTATACTATTCAAATAACATATGAATTTCAAGCTTTTTATTCTCAATATTTTTTTCAAGTTTGTACTTCTCCATTGTATGGTCTTTTCTCTTAAGCCTTTAAGCTTTCCAAGAAGAGACTTAGCTCTGATACCAATTATTGGGATTAATGGGAAGTATGTACTAAGAGGGGAGGGGTGAATCAGTACCTCTAAAAACTTTTATATCCCTTTTATCAATTAACCTTTGTAATCAATTGTATATCCATTCAATTTGATTTGTACTATCTTGATGTGAGTTATATCAATTCATAACATTAACATACATGTGAAAATTCATAGAAACATTCATGAAAGTAAATTGATACATAACATAAGATATGATATCGTAGAAAAATTCTATGAGGAAGTAAAAACTGTGGTGGGGATGACACCCACAAAATCTTCAGTATCTGATTGGAAGGGGTCAGTTAAGGCTTATAATTTGATCACTTCTGATGATTTACCCTGTTAGGAGTATCGGTGGAGACCTGTTAAAGTGTACTCTATTAAGAGCTTTAGCAACACTGTTGAGTGTGCACTCGGTTAAGAGATTTGTTGTTGGATGGTTAAATCCACCTTCCTTGAAAGGATTTTTACACTTTGCTCCACTTGTTAGAATGATATCAAATTACAAATTGACCTGGTAAATGCAATCTCCTATTGCTGATATAGATCCAATTTAGTTTACATAAAAATATTATCACCGAATTGTGATTGATTAATACCTCTAATTCTCGGTATGCTATGTTCTTGGTTCTTGCTAACCAATTTCACATTTTATCATCCCTATTCTTGAAACTCTCAATCTGATCCATAGATGTGCCCGTCTAATTCATTCATGTTCTCCTCTCTCTTCACATCATCTATTCATCCATAACAATGAATGATTACATCATCTATTTATAGATGGATTGACTTCATCAAGTTTGGTAAAAACAATGTTAACTCTAAGATCAGGATTACAACTTATACCTAGATCTCATAGTCTATGTGTTTTAAATCAGTTAGACTGATTAAAGAACTTACATTCATGTATCTTGTCCCTAAAGAAATGGATTTAAAACAAATAAATATCCTATAAATAGAATACACTTGCTTTATCTTACGTGGAAGTCAGATCCACTTTTTATGGTCTACAACTGACTTTCAGTTCTGTCTCTCGGTCATGCTCGACTATCCTTCAGTTTTGTTCTGTCGGTTGCGCTATATCTGTCTTGTCGGTCTACATTGTAACTTTCATATCGGTTTCCTCTGTCGAGTTCCACTTTATCTTTCTATTTTTTCAATTTTAGTTTACACACTTACTTGTGCCATCGGTTCTCTTTGCACTTAGTCATCTTTGGTGATCTCTTAGTATCTGATCTTCGGTTTGCTAATGTCCTGTCTTTCGGTGTATGCTTACCGAAAGTGTAGTTTGCATACTAATGGCAATTTAATGTCATCATAATGAAGATTGGATGAAAGCAATGAAAGAAGAGTTTGTTCAGATAGAAAAGAACAGTTAATGGACTTTAGTACCTAGGCTAAAGGATAAAAATGTTATTGGTACTAAATGGATTTTAAGAAACAAACTGAATGAGAATGGAGAAGTTATGAGAAACAAAGCTGGATTGGTTTGCAAAGGTTATGCATAAGAAGAAGGTATTGACTATGGAGAGACTTTTGCACCTATTTCTAGATTGGAAGGAGTTATAATATTTCTAGCTTATGTGGATTAGAGAGGATTCAAAGTTTATCAAATGGATGTCAAGTATGCATTTCTAAATGGGATACTGGAAGAATAAGTTTACATTGAACAGCCTGAAGGATTCATTGAGAGCATAAATAAGAATAGGGCATGTAAATTACACGAAGATTTTTATGATTTGAAGCAAGCACCCCAAGCATGGTACAAGAGATTGCACTCTTATCTAATCAAAATAGGATTTCAAAGAACAAGTGATAACAATAATGTTTACTTGAAGTGTGACAGTGACAACAAGGTTTTAATTGCTGAAATTTATGTTGATGGTATTATTTTTGGAGGCAATAACACCTTATGTAAGGCATTTGTTGATGAAATGAGAAAATAGTTTTAAATGTCAATGATTAGAGAGATTAAGTTCTTTTTAGGTCTACAGATACAACAAGTTGCAAAATGGATCTACATTACACAAGCTAAGTATATCAAGGAGATCCTCAAAACTTTTGGTATGGAAGATCCCAAGCCTGTTGGAACACTGATGGTCACAGGATGTAAATTGTCAAAAGAAGATGAGACACAAGAGGTGGATAATACACTTTACCGATCCATGATTGGTAAATTGTAGTATGTTGTTCACAGTAGACCTGATATAACACACATTGTTGGGGTTGTTGCAAGATTTTATTCTAATCCTAAGGAAACACATATGTTTGAAGTCAAGAGAATATTTAGATATCTGAAAGGAACTGAAGATTTTGGTTTATTAAACAAGAAAGGAGGTAATTTTGATCAGCAAGTCTACACTAATACAGATTGGGCTGAAAATATTGATGACATGAAAAGTACTAGTGGAGGAGCATTCTTTCTAGGTGAAAGATTGGTCACATGGCTAAGAAAGAAGCAGAGTTGCATTTCACAGTCTACTGCCAAGGCATAATATGTTTCTACTGCCTTGAATTGTGAAAACACTGTTTGGATCGAACAACAAAGGTATGCAAGATATTATCTCAGATCTTGTAACTATTTTTTGTGACAACACATGTGCTATCAACATATCAAAGAACCCAGTTATTCATTCAAAGACCAAGCACATTTATATCAAATATCACTACTTGAGAGAACAAGTTCAAGAAAAAAATTTGGTATTGGAATATGTGAATTCAAAGGAACAACTGGCTGATATATTTACAAAGACACTATGGAAAGATGATTTTGAGTATCTCAGAGGGTAAATTAGGGGTTCTTGCCCTATATAATATTCACTAAGGAGCATGAGGCATGCTGCATCAATTCTATACTTTATTATAATATCTATTCTTGAATTGATGTTAGTATGACACACTTTAGGTGATTCATGAAGTTGTGTGAAGATTTCTGTATGTAATGAATATTTGTACATGTAAGGTATAATCCAGTGCTGAAACAAGTTTTCAGGAGTATGAATTTTTGGCATTATTGTCAAAGAGGGAGAGAATGAATTGATGACATTTATCCATAAGGGAGATATTGATGAAATAGGAAGAGAATGAATTGTTACTATTTACTCATGAAGGATAATAAGAATGTATGCTACAGTTTAAGAGGATTTATCTAAGAGGGAGAACAGTTTGAAGATCATATACAAAACTATCAACTCAGAGGGAGTAATGACAAAGATTGACAGTATTGAGAATTGTCATCATCAATTGCTATAGTAATGTTATAGTGTTGCCATCAATGCCAAAGAGGGAGATTGTTAATAAACTGGTGGAGATGATGATGACCGAATGATAAGAGGTATACATGTTTGTAGAAATGGTTAGATCAGTTGTTATTTTGTCATTGATGTCAAGCAATTGATTACTGATTTTTATTGAGTTACCATATCATAAGAAATAGAAGTTAGATGGGTAAAAAATATAGATCAAACAATGATGAAGTAATGTTGATATAGTTTTTTGCTACTATATATTTGATGCTATCAAGCTGGTACACCTGATTGATTAAGTTAGAGATTGAAAAGAGTTAAGTTATGAATGAAAAGAGTTAATCTACCAAGCTAGACAGAGTCTATTGATATAGAGTTGTGTTAGTTGGTTTTAGTTACCGATCACTGAGAATGAGTTAGGCATCGAGCAGCGAACAAAGTTAGTTATCGAGTTGCTAAGCAAGTTGTCGAGTACATGATATTGATTGAAAATGATGATAAGATTGAATTTAATATGAAGCTATGATGATCTGGATGTTGATAAGAATTAAATGAAGTTTGTTAGAAGATCTACAAGCAAAAAAATTCAATGAGAATATCTAAGGCAAAGATTAAGCGGTTAAACCTTAGTATTAGAGTTCCAAGAAAAAAGTTCAAGTTACAAGGTAAAAGTTAAACGGTTTACCAAGTTGAGATTTATGAAGAAGATGATCGAACAAATGAGCACAAATGATGGAAAACCTAAGCAAGGAGATTAAGAGGAAAAAGTTTGTGCTGAGCATTGTTTTGACACAAGCCAACTTGCTAGGATCTTAGGATTCAATTTCCTCTCTTGAAAGAATAACATGGTTATTCCCAAGGTTCTCCGGGCTTGCGTCACAACCTGCTTGGTTACTCAGTTGAAGATAAATGTGATTGTTCATGAGGAGGCCTTTGCTGGTTTGTTCAAGACATCAAACTCCAAAACACTTTTAGTTCTTTTTTTCATATTTTCTATTTTAACAAAATGGGGTTTGATAAACAAAAATGCAATTTTGTATTTTTTTGAGATGTTAGATTTTTAGAATTAAAAGACAGAAGAGAATAGAGAGTAGAGTAACAAGAAATAAATAAATGACTAAAAATAAAGTCCTACAGACATAAACCGTTATAAACCCTTCCTTGCAAATTGAATGATGGGAGAGATTTGGAGTAAAACCCATGAAGCATAAATCAGACCAAGTCACAATTCACTACCCCACAGATGCAAGCATTTGGAGAGAAAACGTGTTCACTCGTGCAAGGTATTCAAAATTGATCAAATAGTGGAGCCACCAAGATGTGCGCACCCACGAGATAGATTTATCATTAAGCCCAAAGATGATCTCTTCCACGCATTTGTCATAGCAAGGTAAAGTAAAAAACAACAAACTCCAACTAAAAGAAACATGAATTCGAAGCACAATAAACAAGAGGCTCTCTGAAAATAATGAATAATGCAAGCATACATCCAATAATTTCACATAGGTAGCAGCAATCCACACACCACGAATGAAGCACCAAATGTATATCTCTATTGCATTAAGAATCTGACCTTTTACATCAATTTGTGATTACAATATATAGAATTTGATCCACAACTTTGAATTCATAATTTTAGGGCATCAGAGAGAAAAATAAATTAAACTAAAACTTTGCTGAAAAGGAAACTACTCTTAACTGATACTAGATAACTTGCATGGATACATGAATCCATTTATAATCAATTTGCCCAGGCAAGGAGGGTCAAACTCTCCAAGAAGAAAGAGAAAAGAAGGAGGGTTTCTTCTAAAAGCTTGAAGTCTTCTTCTTGTTTGTAGGAGTCTTTCTTGGAATCTTCATCTGGAAGCTCTTCTGGTGGTGGAGATTGATAGGGGACCCTTAGTCCCTTCAAAATGAACTCAGGATGACCATCAATTAGATTTGGAGTTCAACTGGTGTACAAAAATGTGATCTCGATGGAAACACCCAGTTTTTCAGACCCCGACCTCTACTCTGAAACTTTTCGTGTCAAATTTTTTTAAAATGTTTATCATAAAAAATATGGTCTGAAGTTCAGACTTGTCGGAGGCTAAAAAGGCTGGAAACTCGAAGGGTTGAAAAGGTTGAAAACTCAGAGGGCCGAAAGGCTGAAGCACCTAGGAGGCTGAAAGGCTGAAAGACTATTCTGGTTGAAGGGGCCGAAAGGTTGAAAGGCCAAAAAATGTGAAACCTACCTTAAGGAAATCTCTTACGTGTTGGAGATTACTTCTTCAAAACTGCTTTGTGGTCCAAGGGGTCAGTTTGGGAATATCTCTGGGCATGTAGCCCAGAGCCTTTGTATGATCTCCTGAACTTCCTCGTAGTTTATATCCTTCCTTTTATCCCTGTTAACCTTTCATTCTTGCTTTTCTTTGAAGGAAGTTAGCTCAAAAGTGAAGAACTGGATCTCCTCTATGTGATTTTTCATCTTCATCATTTCTTCCTTCAAATAAAATAATTGTTGCAGGGCTTCCTTGGTCCCTACACCTGCCATGATGTCCCTAAATTGTTGGACCACTTCTTTAGATGGCCGTAAGACATGCTTATCTTCATCCCGGTATAAATCAAGGTCAATTCTTGTGAAGAAGATACCTATTTCTTCCACCCATTCCAGGACCTCTTTCTATTTATCCAATATGGAAGCTTGACATTTCTCATAAATGCTAATTATCTTGATTATGCACTTGATCCGTGTCTCAAAATTGTCTAGCTCCTCACCTTCATATATTTTCACGAAGATCTGGAAGCGTTGTTTTTTGATGGTATGTAAATCCTAGAGGGCGGCTCTCCAATTTCTTGTCTCAGAATCCAGGCCACCCTCATCTGTCATCAAATAAATCAAATTGGTAGCCTCTATTAGAATAACCCTATAAGGTTTGAATATTTTTTTGATGGAACCTTCCTAGTATTGCTCAAAATCCTCCTTCCAATCTGCACTTGCTTTGATGAAGGATGGGGTTAAACCTGTCAGCAAGTCTGGGGTGTTTCTTTTATCCAACACTGCCTGGAATGAGGCCACCGGGCAGTTGGGGTCAATGGGACCAACCATTTTGTGAATGAACCTCTTCAAGGATTCATTTTGTTCTATCAAGGTCTTTATGGTCTCTTCATCCTTTCTCATAAAACCCAGAGCATGTTTGAGCCCTAAGGCTGCTAGTGTCTTGCTCCCTTCCCTGGTAGGTTCCCCCAAATCTACCTCCTTAAATGTATAGTCTTTAAATGTAGTTTGGGCTTGAGAGGTGTTGGCGGATGGGAATGCAACCTGTGCCTTCCATCGCCCCCAGTGTCCTGAGTGACATAGGACATTGTCTGTGCTGGTAATATGATTTTTGCCTGATGAAAGGCTTTCCCTAAGGATGCTATATTTGTATTTTCCCCTTCATCCTCATATGAATAGGTTCTTCTCCTTAACTAGATTTCTTTAGTAAACTAGGTAGGTCTACCAAATGCAGTGACCGACTCATATGGGGTAACTTGAAGAATTGAATCTAAAATTTGGGACCCTGGAGTCACCTCTTTATTTGGCCCCTCTTCTTGTTCCTATCTTTGTTCCCCTTCACCTCCTTCTCCTCGACGTTCTTCTTCCTCTTCCCTTCCCTTTTCTCTCTTGTCTCCTTCTTGCATTGCCTCATCTTGTTCTCCCTGGCTTTTGTCTTCCTCTCCTGAGGAACTAACCGAGGCTTTGGTATTGAGACCAGTCACAACCTTTAATGTGGTTTCGAAGGGTGATGCATCTTCTCTAGTTATTGATCCTCCAGGGTCAGGATGTGGCAACTCAAAGGGCTTGATGATGGTGGAGTAGGTGTTGGGAGATGTGGGATTGGAAGTGGAAGAGTAGTTGGTGGAGCTTGGAGAAATGGTGGTGGAGTAGGAATAGGAGGTGGGAGAGTAGTTGGTGGAGTAGGAATGTGAAGGGGAATTATAATAGTATTGGTCTCTATTGTAGGCTCATTGGTAGTCACCCCTTGGGTGATTGGAGACTCTTGATTCCCGGGTCCTTGATCTGCTTTAGAACTATCTCCCACTTTGGGTAGATTTGGCTTCGGATTAGTAAATTGAGTGGGAGGTGGAGTTAATATTACCTATGGTTGAAAAAGAGAAGGACCACCTACTTCATATCCAGTTGCATAACCTGATGTATCATGGCCTTGGTCTGAGAAACCTTCTAGACCTTCAAAGTCTGATATTTGGAACTCATATGATCCTAGAGCATCTAAGGGGTTATCTTTCTCTTTAGGATCCTCCTGTTGTTTCTGACTCATCTCCTTTTCTCTCCTTTTCTGAGACCTTGTCCTTTTGACTAGAGGGATCTCTTCCTCTTTCTCTCCTTGCGGGTCTTCCTGTACGGTTTCTAATTATAGAGATGCAAAAGCTTTCTTCCTCTTGTATGTCTTCTTCCACTTTATGGTGGTAGGAGGAGATTGTCCAGAAGTAGAGGGTCCTTCATCTGGTGCAACCTGTACTGGCCCTATGGGAGGATCTTTTGTTCCGGTCATTATTGTCCTAGGATCCTTGGGCCTTGGGTTTGACACATACTCTACTACGCGTTCATGGCCATATACCATGCTTGGCTTCTGTGGCGGTGCCTTCTTGTATTGCGACACTATATTTATCTCCCTGCACTGCTTATCCACCTTCTTGGGTGGATCCATCAATGTTTTCATAGGTATTGGGCTCATTTTGTAGGGCCTCTTAATCCATTCTTCTGTTGTTCCCATCACATGCCTTGCCCATAAATTTATGTCATCATTTCATCTTTATCGACCTCTGCAGTCATGATGGGCTGGTCATATATCTTTTCGTCTGTATAGATGGCCTCTAAGACCTCATCTGAATCATACTCCCAAACTTTTGGGGGAATAGGAGTCTTTATGACTTCTTTTCCAAGGTAAGATTCATTCTGTAATAATCCTAGATTCTGACCTCATGATAATCTACACAGTTCATCTAGTGATCCTCCAGGTGTGGTTCGTGAAAGTAGAATTTTCCAATAATGTGGTTGTATGTGCCTATAGGGTCAAATCGAGGCCACACTATGTTGTAAAGTTGTAGTGAACAATCATCCCATTCGAAGGCCAAAGATTTATAGACCTTCATGTCCTGTAGTGTATATGGTCCCAGTGAGATGGGAAAATCCCAACAGTGCTTCTTCTTGTGTTTTAGTGTTCATATGCATTTGCGAGCTGTTGGGCCATCTCCAAAATGATTATCCAGTCAGATGGATATCTAGGCAACTTCTTTGGATTCACCATTGATCCCGCTATCTGAATGTACGTGAAGGTTCTGAATTGTATGTAATAGGAACCTATGGCCCTCACCTTGGCGACCGCTTCTTCTGACATCCTTTTTGCAAAATCACCCTCAATAGATCAGATGATTGCAAAAATGAAGGCATCATTGACTATCCAGTAGTGTAGGCTATCTTTTGACATTTTCTCCCTTTTCTATAGTTGGGGGTACACGAAGTGAGGCCATGCATTGGGATCTTTTAGGCTTCCTCTCTTGATGAGTCTTGGGTAATCTTCCCTTGCTACCAGTATGTACACTACGTAAGTACTCATATAAAACTTAGGGTTGTGTTTCACGGCCACTAGCTATTCATCTAACTTGTTACTGATAATGGTCCACCAGTCGAGCCTAGACTTGCAACCCTTGAGTCTTTCTATCAGGAGAATCATCCAATTCTCTAGCTGGAATGATTGTGGTAACCCATATACTCAGCTTATCATTGTTATGACTGCCTTGATGTCATCTTTTATGTATCCTCTCCTTAAGTCTATTTTTCCCAACTTATTTTTTGGGAGAGGTTGCTTGAGGTAGTGGTTGTTGACTATTTCATAGGCTTCCTCCCCTTTGTTTCTGAACCATAAGTTTTCCTTTTCTATGAAAAAATCATAGAACTTGTCTACGCCTTTGTGGAGATGAAATACATCCTCGATGACATCTTGCTTGATATCTAATACTACTTGGCCTTTGGTATCCTAGACCACCCTTTTGTCAGAGTCATAATGGTTTGCCAAGGTCATGATCAGTTTAGGTGAGGACACGACCATTGGGTGACCTGCTGCACTGACCAACCTTTCTAATACCAAAGAGGTATAGTCCTTTGATCTCCCAGTTGGTTGGCCACACCTCGTCAATAAGCCATCCCAATCCACATTCCTGATATCAGTATCGGTGATTTTGCTATGCCTGTTGCTAATTTTGGAAGGGAGAGTGTTCCCCTTGTATTGGTACTTCATGGGTGAAGTAGTCTTTTTCTTAGGCATTCCTATAATAAAGCATGCAAGTATCAGTATCTTATTTGAAAGACAAACTAAAAGAAAGCTGACTAAACTAAGAAAATAGAGAAAAAACTCTCTAAGTAACCAGGAATGCAGGTTTTTCGCACTTTTGGCCTTTTCGAGGTTTCAGACGCCGAAAACTAGTTCAGAGGCCGAAAAGGCCGAAAGTGCAAAAAGCCACCATTTGAACAATGATTTTCTTTTGACCTTTCAGCATCCGAAAGTCTGAAGGCTTTGCGGACGCCGAAAAGCCAAAATTGTGAAGCTTGAAGACCAAGTTTTAGGGATTCAGATTTGTCAAAATTTTAGACCTTTCAGAGGTCCGAAATGCCGAAAAGGACAAATCTCTGAGTTCGCGACAAGAGTTGACTCGACTTTCAGGGATTCGGTCTTGTCAAAATTTCAAACTTTTCAAAGGTCTAAAATGTCGAAAGGGCTAAATCTCTGAAATTGTTGTCTGACTTCCAGTCACCCCTTTTTTTTGGCATTATTAGAGTCATATGGTCATGTCAAGTCAGTCTGGTTATGTCTAGGTCTAAGTCTTCCCAAGGATAGGAAGTCTTTGTCGGGTTTCCCTGCCATTGCCTTCTTGCTTCAGGCCGGGTGGGTTGCTTTCAAAGTCTCTTCATTCTGGGTAGGTTGTAGATCCCAACCAGGCAAAGATAATATGCTCTTATTGATCTTTTTCAGCAGATGGAATGATGTTTGGGAGTCATAAGTTTCAGACATTCAACAGAACCAGAGAAGATTCTTCATATGGATGATACATTGACAAGGCCAACATTGAAATATTCAGATTTTACTCCATAAGACAGTGTTTAGAGGATCTCAAGACATTGTCCTAAAAGATTGAAGAATGAGAAATTAAAGGTATGGATGTCATCTCAGTTGCATCTCACATGATAGTA
>MU224103.1:772473-797409 GCA_018584345.1 Thuja plicata | reverse complement strand
AGCCCAATGGACTTGGCTCGACATATGCTGATTGAGGAAAAGATGAAAAGTTTTAGATTGGAAAGTCACTATCCTTATGTCTTCCTCTATTTTTACATCCGTGGTGACTCTTCAAGTTCCTGGATTAGAGATGTTTCTTCTTGGTGCTTTGTCTTTTTGTATTCTGGAATTTGGATCATTTCGAACAGCTACAAGCATTGTATGTAAACTCTATAAATACTGTTACTGAAGTTAATAAAGGGGTCAAAAAATTGGTCATTGAAGCAGAAGTAATTCCATTTACAAAAGCTTTTCTCCTTGTTTGTTGTTCCATTTTAGTTCATATCTGCATGTGAATAGACAGGACAATTATATATGAAGCTGCAATTATCTGCTGGATTCCATTTCATATATATGATTGTAGTGAAAGTAATTCTATTTACCCGTCATGTATGATTCTTCTCCTATTCACCTTATTATTTAGATTGCATCTGAATGGAAAGTACAATTGTATATGGAGCTGTAATTTCTACTTGAATTCCATTTCATGATTAGTAGTTGCAGTCTAAGCAATTCTATTTGCTGTCTGTGTATGATTCTGCTTCTGTTCTCATTAGTAGAATATTCATTCTTAGAATAGATAGGTTTAGTTAGAAGGTAGTCTTTCTGATGATCTATAATCAACATTCTATTGAAGGTTGTAGATTATCTCCACATTATCCTTGCTTGAATTGTTTGTGTCTACAAGCAATTTGGTTAAGTCACACAAGAGATGACCTGGTGATCAGTATAAAAACAAATTCATTGAATATCATACACAATCAGGGAGTTGTACCTGTCAATTCAGAGGGCAGTGATAGAAGACATACATTGACCCATTTTTTGGTGGACATCCTTTTGTTCTCTCACCTTGGGTGTATAGAGAGTCAAAGATTGAAAATCTAATGGGAGGACAAACTGTTAACCAACAGAAATGAGAGAGACTAGAACTAGACCTGGTTTTCATCCTTTCAGAGGCTGAAAACCTTTGATAAAGGTCATGAACGAATGAAACCCTAACACAGAAACTAGAAAGGGTAAACTTGACTCGACATGGACGGACCTCCCGCTAAACATCGAAGGTGCCAAAGACCCTCATAAACTAGGGGAGAAGGAAATCCACACGCCCTAGGTCAGACAAGCACCATTATGAAAGCCCTAACATAAAAAACCTTAAGGAGGGAAAAGAAAACATGAGGTAGAAAAGAAGGAGACCTACCTCGTAGGGGCTAGGAGCGGGGGAGGATGACACAATGAAGATTGGAGGTGCGCGCATGATTAGTCTCAGGGTAGAGGGCAAAAATGTTGAAGCTACGAGCTCTCAAGGAAAAAGTAACTTCGAATTAGGGCCCTTTGCAATTTATAACCTGCGGGCCCTACGTCAGCATTTTTAGTGTTTTCGGGGTCTGAAACACTGAAAGTCTAGAGTTAGACACCTTCAGCCTTTCAGTGTTTTTGTAGGCAGAAAACACCAAAAGGGCCGACTTTTAGCCTTTCAACCATTTTAGTATTTTGGGGTACTATGGTCCTCTGAAATGCCAAAAGGGTCAAAAGACTGAAAAATGTGTTTTTTGCTTGTTTTATCATGTTAACACATGTTCTTCTGAGACTGACTGAGTGAGGACTCAAGGTGGTAGACAAGACCAAAAAACCAAAAAGGAAAAAAAAAAGGGGGTCCCCATGGTCAGAGGACCAAAAAATGGGGTGTGTGTTTTGTGGACCCACTATAAATAGCCCCGACAAAAGGAGGAATGACCAAGGAATTTCTTTATCATCATTACTCTTCCGGGATGTAACTTTACAGTAGAACAAGGCCAAGAGGTGTGGGTGTCGACCAATCTTTCAATGACTTCCAATCTGAGGTTTTCCATTGGCTTCCTAGTGTGTGTTAATGTGTATTTATTCCTTGACCTTTGATTGTGGTAACCAGAATGTTCGCCAGTTGCTCCCGACCTTTGCCAAGTAGACAAGGGTTTCCCAAAAAGAGCTTCGCTACCAGTCAGGCGTTCATAGCCTCGACAAAGTTTTCCCCAAATCCCAAGTATAACCTTTCTCTACTGCCAGTCAGGCGTTTAAAGCCTCAGTAGAGGTTGCCATAGTCTCCCAAGTTCGTTCCATCTACTAGGTTGTAGCTTTCTTTCTTTTGAGAGTTCTGTCCTTTTGGATGATCATTTCATTTCTTCTGTGTGCTCTTGAAATGTGTTAGGCCTTAGATGTTTGTGTACTCCAGGTGTTCAGGTCCATAGCAATGAACTTCTCTTTTCATATTGAATCTAATCTAGGCAACGATTAGGCTGTGCCACCCAAATTTCACACTTGTGGCCTCTTTGGGACACTTTTCTTTTTGTGTGCTTGTCTTCCTCTCTCTTCAGCTATTTCTACTTTTCTTTTTTTTGCTACTGCCTTCACATTCATTCAGACCTAGGTTCTGGGATCGGTGGGTACCCAAATCTATGCACTAGTGCCGGTCACAACTGTCAAATTCTCAAGAAACCATTGCTCTCAAGTGTTTCCTTTTAGTGTGTTTTGTGATTAGGATGACTGAGCTTTGAACTTCTTGTCGATCAATGATAGTTTTCATCACTTTTCCTTTTGGTCAATGCTCTTTGTGTTGTACATTTCTTTGGAGGAATTGACTAAGAAATACCCTTGCTTCGATTTACGCACTACCTTGGAATGGATCTAAGAACACACTGACCCAAAACAACAAATGAGCCCCGACAAAAGAAAGGAAGAAAGGACTGACGGCGAGGGTGAGGAAAAAAGAAAAGGGGAGAAAGGAAAGAACCAAAAAAAGGGGACTAAGGTACAAGGGATGGAAGGCAATCCCGCTTAGGATCCAAAGTAATGTTTGAGGAATTGTCCATTGACTGGAAATGGGGTCAACTCTCTATTCAATGTGTTGATCCTAAAATGGTTTTTCCCCAGGATCTCTAATATCTGATAAGGGCCCGTCCACAATCTTTGGAACTTGGTATGGCTGCATGACTTTTCTTTCGTCTTGTCCCACATGAGGAAAAGGTCAGAGATCCTGAAGGATTTAATGGTGTCTCTCTTGTCGAATCACCTCTTGACTATGACTTGATGCTTTGATACATGCTTTAGAGCCGATGCTCACTTCTCCTCTAGGTTAAGGAGATTCATAAGCCAGACTTGTACTAGATCTTCTCCTCCCACATACTAGTCCATGAATTTGAGGACTAGGATCTTTAAGTTCATAGGGAATACCGGTTGTAGGCCATAGACTAGATGGTATGGAGACATCCCCAAGGCATTTTTATCCTTACATGATCATTCCACAAAGTGTATTTCAATTTTGTGTGCCAATCCTTGGGGTTGTCATCTAGGAGGTGTTTGATCACTGTCGTTAAGTTCTTGTTGGTAGACTCTGCTACACCATTAACTTGTGGATAATAATTTGAAGAGAACTTGAGGATTACATAGTTCTCGAAGGCCCATTGCATGAGTGAGGCAGAAGAAAAGGAGGGAGCATTGTCAGATACCAGATAAAATAGCATCCCAAACCTGGTTATGATGCCTTCCTCCAAGAATTTGGTCACGACCTCCATAGTAATATTCTTCAGTGCTTGAGCCTCCGTCCAGTGTGTGTAGTAGTTAGTAGCTGTCAAAATGAACTTGTGTCCTACAGATGAAGGGGGGTTAATCATCCCAACAAAATCTAAGCCCCATTAGGTGAACGGGCGTACCTCATATACTAGTTGTAAGGGCATCACAGGGTTTCTCTCTTGAGTTGCGCTGGTTTGACAAGTGTGGCAAGCTCTCACATGTTTGTTGGTGTGTTTGAATATCGTAGGCCAGAAATATACTACCCTCAAGATTTGATGAGCAGTTGCATCAGCTGACCCATGTCCCATTCCATATTTATCATGGAAATCTTCTAGGATTTTCTTTGCCTCGAGATTTTCCAAGCACCTTAGGTATAGACCCTCATAATTGCATTTGTACAGTTGTCCATTTTTTAACATGTAGGAGTTGCTTTTTATTCTCAAGGCTCTTCTTTTGGAACCACTCATTTCCTTTGGGCAATGGTTTTGCAACAAATAATACACTGTGCCTTTGTACCATACATCACTGATCACACCTTGATCAGTGTAGGTTTGGCATACCAGACCTTCTTCAACCTCAGAGATCAGCTTCATTAGGCCTTGGCCCCTCACTAGTTTCATTGGTTGGATTTCAAGGTCAAACTCTTGGAGGATCACCATCCATTTTCCTCTCTACTCTCCCAGCTTGTTCTGCATCAGAAGGGACTTTACAGCTGTGTCTGGAACTACCCCAATGATTTTACTTCTCAAGATGTAATGTCTAAACTTTTTTACCGCTTTGACGAGAGCGAATGACTGTTTATCTAGGTTTGGGTATCTGAGCTCAGCATCTTTGAAAGGGCAACTCATGAAATGTACGGGTCTCTCATCTTCACTATTCTTCTTCTGTGTGAGGATGCCTATGTAGGAGTGCTTAGATGCAAAAGAGTTAACCTTAAAAGGGATAGTGTAGTCTAGGATGACTAGGACCGGTGCCATGGCAATGGAATATTTAATCTCTTTAAAGGATTTCTTGGCTTGGAGAGCCCATTCAATATTGGTGTCTTTCTTGAGCATGTCATTCAACGGTTTTACTATCTCTGCGAAACTGCTAGTGAACTTCCTTACGAAGTTGATCTTCTCGAAGAAAGATTTCAGTTCTTTGTGGCTATGCGGCGGCGTCAACTTTAGAATGGCCTCCACCCTTTTAGGATCTATGGAAATCCCCTTCTTGGAGATGATATGTCCCAAGAGTTTGCCTTCAATTACCCCAAACACACATTTCTTGGGATTAAGGGAAATCCCAAATTACCTGCATCTTTGAAGACATATTCTGAGGTCATTTAAGTGGTCAGCTCTTTGTTTCAAGAAAAATACGAGATAATCCATATAGATGATAATGCACCTCTCAGCTAATCCCTTGAAAGCTATGTCCATTGCCCTCTGAAAAGTGGCCCCGATGTTAATCAGTCTGAAAGGCAGCCAACGGTAGGCAAAGGTTCCCCATTTGGTTGTGAATGTGATTTTTAGCCTATCCTCTTCCTGCATCATCACCTGGTTGTAGCCTGAGTAACCATCTATAAATGACATCATTTGAGACCCATTGACCCTTTACAGTACTTCGATGAGAGATGAGAGTGGTTAATTGTTCTTCTGAGAAGATTTTTTGAGGTTCCAAAAATCCATGCATAATCTAATCTCTCCAATTTTCTTTCTTACGAATACCAGGTTTGCAACCCATGTGGAATGCCAGATTGGGAAGATGATTTTTGCATCGAGCAACTTCTGAACCTCCTTTTGAATTAAGGGTTCCATAGTAGGGTTCACAGGCCTTTTTCATTGCCGAAAAGGCTTTGAGTCCAGTTTTAGAGGGATGTTGTACACTATGACTAAGGTGTCATATGTCTTTAATTCTTCATAGCTCCATCCTATGACATCTCGATATTTAGTAAGGAGCTAGACCATTTTCTCTTTCTCTTCTTTGGTTCCTACCTTTCCGATGTGGACCTCTCTAGGTTCCTCTTCCGTGCCAAGGTTGTATGTATCACATTCTTTGTCGTCAGGTGTTACGTCTGGGCACCTCCTTACTGCAGTCTTGTCGCTATCAAAAATCCTCTCTAGTTCCACCATCCCTTTGGGTATGATGTTGGTCCTTAGATTTATGACACCTTGATCATCAGGAGCTTCGGGTTCAACTACTTCTTCACCTTCCTTTTCCTCATCTCTGATATGTTTTTTGAACACACCGACACACATGATAAAATCCAAGATGTGTTGATCATCTTGGAAGACTTGAAGGTTAGTGACGTTGTATGGAATGGATGGGGCCATGACGAGTTCAACTGAGAATTTCTTTATCTTGGATTTCTCCATTGGATGTAATGAATTGGCCGACACAACTAAGGCATCGACAACAACATTTCTTCTTCTTGGGATGATTTTGATGTCGAAAGCATCGAAGTCATTGATAAGGTCCCATGGTCTATTTTGGTAGGCTGAGAGCCTCTTATCATTGCAAGTATACTGACTACAGATCTACTTGACAACCAATTGTGAGTCCCCTTCTACTATTAGGATTTTTATTCCCTTTTCATGGGCCAGGAGAAGTCCATGAACCAGTGCTTCATATTCTGCAACATTGTTAGTGCACAAGAATTGTAATCTAAAAGCAGAATAGAAAGACTTACCTCTTGGGTTTATCAATTTGATCCCTGCACCTTCTCCTTGTTTGCATTTGGAACCATCAAAGTGCATCTTCCATATCTAGGGTTTCTTAGTAGGGTTGGACTTGGCTGATTTTCTCTTGGGAAAGCCATTAGTTTCAAGTTTTTGCCCTCTTTCCCCATCATTATAGGAAGAGCTTAATTCTCTCGTACTTTGGGTATGTCTGGGTCTGGGAGTCTCAACACTTTCACCACCCTTGTCTTCTAGAATTCCTTTATAAGGGGGCATGCTCCATCATTAGAGGTACTATAATCACTAAGTATGTTCAAAGCAGGACTTCTGTCATCATAATTTGACCCACTATCCTCGTTTTGGTGTGAAGTGTTTGTAGGGACTGGGACATCAACCTCTGGCGGGGTATTACTCTTGTTCTCGATCTTGAAGATGTCTTCTTTTATTGTCGGGGTCTCTGATAGCTTACTTGATAAGGTGATTTGGGTCAATACCCGTGATAATGCTTCCTGGGAACTAGGGCATGTGAAATCAGAATGGCTGGCCTGGTGTAATCGACAGTACCCCGGTAGTAACAAAATGTTAGGGTCAGCGTCTTGTCCCAAGTGTTGTAAGCTAACTGTAGTGTTGTTGATAAAATGTTGGAAGATGTTATCATCGATATCTGATTCTAAGAGACCCATAATAGGACTCTGGTTGGATTTCGGGCCTTCTTGGATTTGGAACATGAGGATGAAATCCATCCGATTAGTGCCCAAGTCTGTTTGGGTGAACATGACTTCATTCGAGGCATTGTACTCAATGATCATCTTTCTCAGTTTAGGCTCTACATCTATCTTGATTTGGTTATTTAGACCTCTCCATGGTAGCCATAGTTGGGTGAAATCTGTGGAAATCCAGCCTCTCAAGCACTTGGTCCATTCTTGACTTAACAACATCCCATAAGTTTCAGGTATGTCCACTATATGTACATCAATGCATTCTTGTATTCTGGGATCTACAACCAATTGAATGTGTACATCTTTGAGCACACCGATCACCTTGACCTCGGTCTTATCCAATTGCATGACCACTCGATTCATTACTTGCGGTACCATCCCCAACTTCTGGCAAATTGACAGTGGCATGACGTTGCACGAAGCTCCTGAATCAATCAAGCAATTGTTTAGGTTCTTCCCAAACATCCGTAAACTGAGTAAGAATGGTGGGACCTCCATCTTATCCTTGAATATTGCTGGGAAAGCCTCAGATGTGTTGATACTGGATGTAGGTTTCTTTGTATTATGGGTCGAGGGGTCAGGTTTTGAGTGGTTTAGAGACCTTAGAAGGGCCTCCTTCTGAGATGGGAAGCCTTGTAGTAATTTGAACATAGATATGTTCGCCTTAGTTTTCTTTAGTTCATCAACTGCGCTATATTTGTCGCCTGACCAAGCCGCACCTCTATAGCTGGTGTATGCATTTTCTAGAGGGGGCATGGGGCCGTTCGAGCCTTTAGGAGGCATGGGATTGTTACCAGCCTATGGATTCGGTGGGGTTGGTTGTTTTCTTGGGGGAATGTTGTCGGTGAGAGGTTCCTTTCTACTCCAAAGGTTATACGAGTTTTGTTGATCATTTTGGAAGGCATGTACTTCTAAATATTTAGGTTCATTTTCCCTTTGGAAGGGAAACACAAACTCATCTTCTCCTACAAAGGTACCCGAGCCTTCCTCCTTTCTAGACTCGTAGGAATCGAACACCATAGCATTAAATTACACCTGAGGCTCCTCTAGATTTTGGATGTAATGATTATGGGAGTTGTTTCCATACCCATCATTGCCTTAGTGTGAATTTAGAGCCCTAAAAAAATTAGCCTCTGAAGCCTCATAAGCATTGACATTGTCTGCTGGGATGCTACCGTTATTGGGTCTAGTGTTCCATGGCCTGTTTGGCCTTTGCTGCCCAAATGTTTTCTCCTGTGTGTTGTTGTTATTGTACATGTTGAAATTCTAATTTGGATTTTGAGGATATGTATTTGGACGAGCAGGGGCTCATTGATATCCACCTTGATTTTGGGATGGATTCAACTTCATCCGGGTAAGCTCGTTGATGAGTTGTGACAAGATCTTCTTTACGGTGTCCAGCTTAGAGGCCACGAGAGCATCAGGCTTTGCTTGGGGTATAACTCTCTACTCCACAAATGTTGTTTTGTGAGCCTCAT
Organism: Thuja plicata; assembly: GCA_018584345.1. Lineage (NCBI taxonomy): Eukaryota > Viridiplantae > Streptophyta > Pinopsida > Cupressales > Cupressaceae > Thuja > Thuja plicata. The sequence goes on along the minus strand of MU224103.1, from coordinate 788,973 downwards.
AACCTGGATAAGTAATAGATGGGGGTATGGCTGTAACTGGTTGCACCAGGATGGGATTCAACATAGGTGTGTGAGTGGCTAGAGCTTAATTGCTAGATGCAAATGGATGTGGAACAACAAGGTTATTCATGGTAGGTACTATTGCATAACTCCCTTCTTGTGGGTCCATCTACTGGGTGAACGTGATAGCTTCATTGTACACCTTTTCCATCGTGTCTCTATTCACCGGGGGAATCCTCCTTAAAAAGATTGAGGTGAAAGGATCCAAAGCCTTCAATTAAAATTGTATGACAACCTCCTCTGGTATGGTGTAAGGGGCTTCCAAATTTTAATGCATCTTGTGAAAATGATGATTAAACATAGCGATGGGTTTCTTAGGATCTTTCCTCGTTGTGATGAACTCGCGATGTGTTGTGGCAGGATCCACATACAGCTTGAATTGATTGAGGAATTTGGTTTCAAACTCATTCCATGCAGAGATAGACCCTCGTGGTAAATTCAGGTACCAATTGTATGTGAACTCTCCCAAAGTGTATGGAAATAGAAGACAAACAACGTCTTGGTGGGCGATCTCTTTATGGTTACAAATTTCCTTGAAGGCGCAGATGTGTTCTTCCACTGTCCTTGATTCACCATATATGAACCGGGTGCAAAAATTCTCCAGATTTTTGGGTAACTCATGGAGCTGCCCAACAAAATTTAAGGGTGAGCTGGTTGTGTTGGAAAAAAAGGCCATTGAACGAGGTTGCTGCAAATTCTGATTTTGTACATTTTGATTTTGCACTATGACAGTTGGGACAATGATATGTGATTTTTGTCCAAGAGAATTTTGAGACTCGGTGAGGTGGTAAGAAGATTTTTCTTTGTTCTTCCCTTTGTCACTATGAGCTTTACGATGATGGGTGAGTTCAAGGAACTCGCCTCTCTTTGGAGATGATCTAAGCACTCGCTCGAATATCTCTGGAGAGAAAGATCCAATGTTATCCATCTTTTGAGTCTTCAGGCCCTCCTTCTAGCACCACTTCTATTGAGCATTGTTTTGACACAAGACAACTTGCTAGGATCTCAGGATTTGATTTCCTCTCTTGAAAGAATAACAGGGTTATTCCCAAGGTTTTCTGGGGTCGGGTCACAACCTGCTTGGTTACTCAGTTGAAGATAAATGTGATTGTTGTTGAGGAGACCTTTGCTGGTTCGTTCAAGACATCAAACTGCAAAACACACTGAGTTTTTTTTTTGGTATTTTCCATTTTAACAAAATGGGGTTTGATAAACAAAAATACAATTTTGTATTTTTTTGAGATGTTATATTTTCAGAATTAAAAGACGGAAGAGAATAGAGAGTAGAGTAATGAGAAATAAGCAAATGACTGAAAATGAAGTCCTACGGACATAAACTATTATAAACCCTTCTTTGCGAAATGAATGATGGGAGAGATTTGGAGTAAAACCCACGAAGCATAAATCAGACCAAGTCACAATTCACTACCCCATGAATGCAAGCGTTTGGAGAGAAAATGTGTTCACTCATGCAAGTTATTCAAAATTGATCAAATCGCGGAGCCACCAACATGTGCGCACCCACAAGATAGATTTATCGTTAAGCACAAAGATGATCTCTTCCACACATTCATCACAACAAGGTAAAGTAAACAACAACAAACTCTAACTAAAAGAAACGCGAATTTGAAGCACAATAAACAAGAGGCTCTCTACAAAAATGAATAATGCAAGCATACATCCAATAATTTCACATAGGTAGCAGCAATCCACACACCACAAATGAAGCACCAAATGTATATCTTTATTGCATTAAGAATTTGGCCTTTTACATCTATTTGTGATTACAATATATAGAATTTGATCCACAACTCTAAATTCTAAATTTTAGGGCATCAGAGAGAAAAAAAAATTAAACTAAAACTTTGCTGAAAAGGAAACTACTCTTAACTGATACTAGATAACTTGCATGGATCCATGAATCCTTTTATAATCAATTTGCCCATCCAAGGAGGTCAAACTTGCCAAGAATAAAGAGAAAAGAAGGAGGGTTTCTTCTAAAATCTGGAAGTCTTCTTATTTCTGGGAGTCTTTCTTGGAATCTTCATTTGGAAGCTCTTCTGGTGGTGGAGATTGATAGGGGACCCTTATTCCTTTCAAAACAAACTCATGCTGACCATCAATTAGATCTGGAGTTCAACTAGTGTGCAAAAATGTGATCTCGCTGGATTACCCAATTTTTTGGACCTCGACCTCTACTCCAAAACTTTTAGTGTCAAAAAACTTTTAAGTGTTTATCATCAAAACTCTGGTCCGAAGTTCAGACTTGTCGGAGGCTGAAAAGGCCAAAATATATGGAAGGCCAAAAAATTAGAGGGCCAAAAAGGACAAAAAATCAAAGGGATGAAAGGCCCAAGCACCTAGGAGGCTAAAAGGCCGAAGAACTATTTTGGTTCCAGGAGCTGAAAGGCCAAAAGGCCAAAAACTCTGAAACCTGCCTTAAGGAAATCTCTTAAGTGTTGGAGATTACTTCTTCAAAACTACTTTGTGGTCCAAGGGGTCAGTTTGGGAATACCTTTGGGCATGCAACCTGGAGCCTTTTTATGATCTCCTAAACTTCCTTGTAGTTTATCTCCTTCCTTTTTGCCTTGTTAACCTTCCGTTCTTGCTTTTCTTTGAAGGCAGTTAGCTTGGAAGTGAAGAATTGGATCTCCTCTACGTGATTTGTCATCTTCATCATTTCTTCCTTTGAATGAAATAATTGTTGTAGGGATTCCTTGTTCCCTACACCTACCATGATGTCCCTGAATTGTTGGACCACTTCTTTAGATGGTCGTAAGACATGCTTATCTTCATCCTGGTACTATAAAGGAAGAAAATTGATATATTTATATATTTTGATTTGGTTAGGTTTGAAATGTGTTGTATTTCCTTAACCTTTACATTTAATTGTAATTTATGTATGTGTGTATTGTAATGTGATTAATCATATAGGGGGAGGGAAGATAAGATGTTCCTCTTTTATCCCCAAATGCACAAATGAAAGATCCAAGTTGATTAACCCAAAAGAAGGATCAATACACAAATCAATCAACCATTTGGAAATGAGAGTAAGGAAGAAGATCTTAAATTCTATTTTATGATTAAGGAGATATGATATATAAAATTAATTGAAAAGGATGAGAGGAAGTACCAACCTTAAAGAATTGCAAATTTGAATAATACTATTTTCTAAGGTCTGTACACTATTTCTATAAAATCTAAAGTGTGATCTACAATAGAAACGCAAAGGCGAAAAAAACCCAGAAATATTTTTCCGATCTGACATCATCTTGAGAAAAAGGTCAACCTTGACCCACAAATGTCACCCCTAACCCAATAATCTCGACCCTGACCTGCGCAGGTCTGACAAAAAATCTGTTCACGGATCCTGATAGTTCATTGAAAAGGGTATCCAGATCTGAGTTCAAATCTATAGTCCCGAACTTGTACCTGCAAGAAAAAGAGATTTGTGTGTTGGGGGGAGGGGTTTGCCCTAGTCAAACCCTGATTTAGGAATTAAATTTGAAATCAATAAATTATAGAATGCTAGAAATTAGTAGAATTGAATCTAACAATGAAGCTATTATATTTAATAAATATGCAATTGTAGTTCAAATATAACAAGTATGTAAATATGAAAGATTGGACTCAATAGAAACCATAAACCTCCATGATTGTATGCTTGGAATCCACCTTAAAGGGAGAATGAATGAGTGTTTGAGGATGCACAAAGGATCTTGAAGGAAGATCATACCACCATGATGGCTAGATCTAGGGTTTGAATGATGAATCTTGAATGCTTGAACCAAATCCCTTCAAATGGATTAAGAGCTTGAATCCTTGATCTTCAATGGAGAGATTGAATGTTGAGAGGAAGACTTGAACACCTTGAAATATTGGAAACATGTAGAACAATGGATTCTTGAATCTTTTACTTCTTGACAAAATTTTGGTTAGAGCTTTTTTTGTACTTGGAAGACTTAGAGAAAATGAGAGAGAAAGGCTTCCTTTTATATGAAACTAGGGCACAATCTTCTAGAGAGGCTGACCTAGGAGAATTAAATTCACATTAGACCCATTCCCCTAGAAGAGGACCTATATTAGATATAATTTAGGATTTTCCGCTTCGGAACCCAAAATAGCTGACCCAGAAGCGGGAAAAATGAATTTTTGATGACCTCTGGCAGCCGACAAGCTTCTAGATTTGAAAGGGGGACCCAGGTCAAGATCGAGGTCAACCCTGACCTAGGTCAAGGTCAAGGTTGACCCTGACCTAGGTCAAGGTCGAGGTTGACCTTGAGCCAGGGGTCAAAACCCCTAGAAAATGTGCCAGGTGGGATAGAAGGTGCCCGGAGAGGCCCAATCAGGGTCCTAAACAGACACAGAAGTAGGAGATGATGAAGAAATGAGGGGAAAGTATGATAGTGGTCAAAAAAATCCCCTAAGGAGGGATAAACATTCTTAACATGGAATTGATTCCATTTTAAGATGATACATTAAGCCCCCACTTTAGCAGAAGTATGGAAATCAAACATGCTTTTGGTAAAGTTAGAAGAAAGACTCTAGTAGCTCGCAACAAGGTAGAACATCACTAGGTCAAGGACATGAGCCCCTAGACCAAAGATTCTAACTAAAAATACATGCATAAAGATATGGAAGTAAAGAGCAATCAATCGTAGGAAACATACATGACTACATAAGCAAGACAAGAACAACACTATAGATAACATAACTTCATGATCTAATCCTACTAGCATGAAAGCGAAAAAGAGAGAAAAAATATAGTGATTACCTCACCTATTAAGATGCCCAACTTACTATGAATAACCAAGGAGGGAAAGCCCAACAGGTTCACCCATAAAATGTGCTTGTAATTGTAATGCGTCTTCTGACGACTTTTGAAAATATCCATAGATCCACATTCTTGTATCACTATGAATATAAAATGCGTGTCTTTTCAGGATTTAGCAACTTATGTGCATTACCTTCCAAGGATTTATCATATTGAAAAATTTAAAAGGGTGCGTATCTCTTCAGGATTTAGCAAAAATAAAAGTAAAAATGCGTGTCTTTTTAGGATTTAGCAACTTATGTGCGTTAGCTTCCAAGGATTTAGCATATTGTAAAATGTAAATTAATGTAAAATATAGTACAAGGGAGACCCTATATATGCACCCTCCTTATCATGACTACCTACTAGGAAGGATAAGGAAGAGAAAGAGGATACCTACTTCACAAGGTAAGGAGATATCCAGCTTAACAACAATGTATACCATATTATTAGTGAAGAGTCTTGACCCTTACATCTAAGAACATAGATAATCGTGAAATGGATATGTCACTTATGGAAAAAGGATCCTTAAAAAGGAAGAGATATTATCAACAAGACCCCCACCATAGAGGAGTACTTAGGATAAAATGTCATCTTCTAAAGAAAAGAGGGAACAAATATTCAATCATCAAGCCCCCTGTAATCAACAGGAAGAGGAATCTTAGGATGAAGGCATCAAACTCTAACCCAAAGCAAGAGAAAGAGTTTATAAAGAACATAATTTGCAAAATAAATAAGAGGTGATGACCTAGGACAATCATCTCTTATATAAGAGGGTATCCACAGTAAAAAACATACATCTTTATAAGGAAATAATGTTATGTGATAAACCAATGCCACTATGCTAAGGAAAGTAAATCCTTAGATAGAGGAAGAAGGAAAATACCTTTCCCCCCAGGTGTGTAGGCAAGGGATATATCAAATTATATCAAGAGATTTCATAGCAAAGAGATATATTTTACAAAACAAATGTCCTAGAAAAGATACCATGAATGATTTATAGGGATAGAATATAGAAATAATAACCAATTAAACTCCAAACAAAATATACGATAAGAGAAAAATGGATCCTAGAAGACTGGAATAAAATACCTCTTGGCCCCCAGTAAGAGACAAGAGGAAAAAATGCAATCTAACTTGTAGAAGAACGAGGGGAATGCCCTATATCAAAATTATGAAGAAATTGTAATACTGCACAAGAATGAGATATAATTCCCAAAGAATCTCTCTCTCTCTAACATATAGCTTGAAATGCACACAATCAGTAAGTAAATGTTTATTACTATAATGAAAAGGACATTTATATTTAGAGAGAGCATTTCTCATAATAGGTTTGAATATTTATTTCTTGGAATTCATTAACTGGACATACACTTTCTTAGCCACATCTTGAGGAGTATCAGGGTGATCTAAAGAAGGTGTTGGAAGAAGAACATGAAGAGGAGGATGAAGGTTAAGGTCAAACACCATGATTGGTGGAGGTGGAAAACCTATACCATGCATATATTGTTTAGGAGATGAATGAATTGGGTTTTTAATGCCTTGTTCATTGATACCAAGTCCTAAACCTTTATAGCCTTGTTTATCCACCATAGTATATCCAGTAGTGTACCTATCTTGCAAAGCTTCAATAGGAGGAGATTGATTATGGTGCTCATGATAAAATGTTGTGTATGGTGGAATGATAGGATTAGAAGAGGTTTCCTTGTTTTCCCCTTTATCATCATTATGGATTGGATAGGGAGGTGAAGGTAAATGAAAGAATTCTCGAACATCATTATCATGAATCCTAGCTTGAGCCTCATCATAAGTGTGGGAAGAAATAGGGATTGAAGGTGGAGAAATAGAAATAGGAATATTTTAAATTGCATTAGGATTGATAGGATTAGGGTTAGGAAGATTAGGAGCTAGATTAGGAATGATAGGAGTAGGAAGATTAGGAGGTGAAGTATCATCAACCCAATTCTTCACATAATCCAAAAGAGTAATAAGCCTGCTACACAAATCTTTAATTAAAGTTTTGAAAGTAGGAAGACTAGTATTGGTTAATCTCAAAATAGAATAAGCGAGTGAAATATGAAGATTAACAAACATGATGAAATGGATGATACTCTCATAGAAATTATAAGTACTATAAAGAGATGCTAAAAGAATCACAATAAGAAAAATAGCCATACACCAAAAGATCTACATAATGAATGAGATGCAAGAAGTGTTGTTGAATTTATATATATAGTGTATTTTAAAATGCAAGAGCATAAAATAAAATTTAATATGTATGCAAGAGATAATGTAAGAGGCAAAGCATCTAACACCAACAAGAAAAATTTGTCTATCGCGGGTTCACCAAAATGTAAAGGAAGAAAATTTATATATTTATATATTTTGATTTGGTTAGGTTTGAAATGTGTTGTATTTCCTTAACCTTTACATTTAATTGTAATTTATGTATGTGTGTATTGTAATGTGATTAAGCATATAGGGGGAAGGAAGATAAGATGTTCCTCTTTTATCCCCAAATTCACAAATGAAAGATCCAAGTTGATTAACCCAAAAGAAGGATCAATACACAAATGAATCAAACATTTGGAAATGAGAGTAAGGAAGAAGATCTTAAATTCTATTTTATGATTAAGGAGATATGATATATAACAATAATTGAAAAGGATGAGAGGAAGTACCAACCTTAAAGAATTGCAAATTTGAAGAATGCTATTTTCTGAGGTCTATACTCTATTTTTGGAAAATTTGAAGTATGATCTAGAATAGAAAAGCAGAGACGAACAAAACACAGAAATATTTTTCCAATCTGATACTGTCTTGAGAAAAATGTTGACCTTGACCCACAAATGTCACCCTTGACCCAATAATCTTGACCCTGACCTGCACAAGTCTGACAGAAAATCTGTTCATAGATCCCGATAGTTTGCTGAAAAGGGTATCCAGATCTGAGTTCAAATCCATAGTCCTGAACCTGTACCTGCAAGAAAAAGAGATTTGTTTGTTAGGGGGAGGGGTTTGCCTTAGTAAAACCCCAATTTAGGAATTAAATTTGAAATCAATAAAGTATAGAATGCTAGCATGTAGTAGAATTGAATCTAACAATGAAGATATGATATTTAATAGATATGCAATTGTAATTCAAATGTAGCAAGTATGTAAATATGAAAGCTTGGACTCAATAAAAACCATAAACCTCCATGATTGTATGCTTGGAATCCAACTTGAAAGGATAATGAATGAGTTTTTGAGGATTTACAAAGGATCTTGAAGGAAGATCATACCACCATGATGGCTAGATCTAGGGTTTGAATGATGAATCTTGAATGCTTGAACCAAATCCATTCAAATGGCTTCAGAGATTGAATCCTTGATCTTCAATGGAGAGCTTGAATGTTTGAGAGGAAGAATTGAACACCTTGAAATCTTGGAAACATGTAGAACAATGGATGCTTAAACCTTTTTCTTCTTGACAAAATCTTGGTTAGAGCTTTTTTTGTACTTAGAAGACTTAGAGAAAATGAGAGAGAAAGGCTTCCTTTTATATGAAAATAGGGCACAATATTCTAGAGAGGCCAACCTACAAGAATTAAATTAAAATTAGACCCATTCCCCTAGAAAAGGACCTATATTAAATATAATTTAGGATTTTCCACTTCGGAACCCAAAACAGCCGACCTGGAAGTGGGAAAAATGAATTTTTGATGACCTCTGGCAGCCGACAAGCTTCTAGATTTGAAAGGGGGACCCAGGTCAAGGTCGAGGTCAACCCTGACCTAGGTCAAGGTTGAGGTCAACCTTGACCCAGGGGGTCATAACCCTTGGAAAATGTGCTAGGTGGGATAGAAGGTGCCTGAAGAGGCCCAGTCAGGGTCCTAAACAGACATAGAAGTAGGAGATGATGCAGCAATGAGGGGACAATATGATAGTGGTCAAAAGCATCCCTTAAGGAGGGCTAAAAGTTCTTAACATGGAAGTGCTTCCATTTTAAGATGATACAGGTAAAAATCAAGGCCGATCCCTATGAAGAAGATATCTATTTCTTCCACCCATTCCAGGACCTCTTCCTGTTTATCCAATATGGAAGCTTGACATTTCTCATAAATGCTAATTATCTTGATTATGCGCTTGATCCATGTATCAAAATTGTCTAGGTCCTCACCTTTATATATTTTCACTAGGATCTGGAAGCGCTATTTTTTGATGGTCTGTAAATCCTAGAGGGCGACTCTCCATTTGCTTGTCTTAGACTCCAGGCCACCCTCATTTGTCATCAAATCAATCAAATTGGTAGCCTCTATTAGAATAACCCTATAAGGTTTGAATATTTTCTTGATGACACCTTCCCCGTATTTCTTAAAATCCTCCTTTGAATATGCACTTGCTTTGATGAAGGATGGGGTTAAACCTGCCGGCAAGTCTGGGGTGTTTATTTTATCCAACACTATTTGGAATGAGGCCTCTGGGTAGTTGGGGTCAATGGGACCAACCATTTTGTGAATGAACCTCTTCAAGGCTTCATTTTGTTCTATCAAGGTCTTTATGGTCTCTTTGTCCTTACTCATAAAACCCAAAGAATGTTTGAGCCCTAAGGCTGCTAGTGTCTTGCTCCCTTCCCTGGTAGGTTCCCCCAAATCTACCTCCTTAAATTTATAGTCTTCAGACGTAGTTTGGGCTTGAGAAGTGATGGTGGATGGGACTGCAACCTGTGCCTTCTAGTGCCCCCTAGTGTCTTGAGTGACATAGGACATTGTCCACGTTGGTAATCTGATTTTTTCCTAATGAAAGGCTTTCCCTAAGGATGCTATATCCATATTTTCCCCTTCATCCTCATATGAATAGGTTTTTCTCCTTAACTAGATTTCTTTAGTAAACCAGGTAGTTCTACTAGATGCAATGACCAGCTCATATGGGGTAACTTGAAGAATTGAATCTAAATTTTGGGATCCTATAGTCACCTCTTTGTCTGGCCCCTCTTCTTGTTCCTATCTCTATTCCCCTTCACCTCCTTCTCCTTGACGTTCTTCTTCCTCTTCCCTTTCCTTTTCTGCCTTGTCTCCTTCTTGCATTGCCTCATCTTGTTCTCCCTAGATTTTGTTTTCCTCTCCTGAGGAACTAATTGAGGCTTCAATATTGAGACCAGTCACAACGTTCAATGTGGTTTCAAAGGGTGATGCAACTTCTCTGGTTACTGATCCTCCAGGGGTTGGGATGTGGCAAGTCAAAGGACTCAATGATGGTGGAGTAGGTGTTGGGAGATGTCGGATTGAAAGTGGAAGAGTAGTTGGTGGAGCTTGGAGAAATGGTGGAGTAGGAATAGGAGGTGGGAGAGTAGTTGGTGGAGTAGGAATGTGAAGGGGCATTGTAATAGTATTGGTCTCTGTTGTAGGCTCATTGGTAGTCACCCCTTGGGTGATTGGAGACTCTTGATTCCCAGGCCCTTGATCTGCTTTAGAACTATCTCCCACTTTGGGTAGATTTGGCTTCGGACTAGTAAATTATGTGGGAGGTGGAGTTAAGATTACTTGTGGTTTAAAAAGAGAAGGACCACCTTCTCCATATCCAGTTGCATAACCTGACGTATCCTGGCGTTGGTCTGAGAAACCTTCTAGACCCTCAAAGTCTAATATTTAGAACTCATTTGATCCTAGAGAATCTTAGGGGTTATCTTGCTCTTTATGATCCTCCTGTTGTTTCTGACTAATCTCCTTTTCTCTCCTTTTCAGACCTTTTCCTTTTGACTAGAGGGACCTCTTCCTCTTCCTCTCCTTGCGGGTCTTCCTGTATGGTTTCTAATTGTGGAGATGCAGAAGCTTTCTTCCTCTTGTATGTCTTCTTCCCCTTTCCAGTGGTAGGAGGAGATTGTCTGGAAGTAAAGGGTACTTCATCTGGTGCAACCTGTGATGGCCCTATGGGAGGATCTATTTGTTTGGTCATTCTTGTCCTAGGAGCCTTGGGCCTTGGGTTTGACCCATACTCTACTACGCGTTCATGGCCATATATCATGCTTGGCTTATGTGGCAGTGCTTTCTTGTATTGCGGCACTGTATTTATCTCCCCCCGCTACTTATCTGCCTTCTTGGGTAGATCCATCAATGTTTTCACAGGTATTGGGCTCATTTTGTAGGGCCTCTTAATCCATTCTTTCGTCGTTCTCATCACATGCCTTGCCTGGAAATTTATGTCATCATTTTCATCTTTGTCGACCTCTGCGCTCATGATGGGCCTATCATATATCTTGTCATCTGTATAGATGGCCTCTAGGACCTCCTCTGAATCATACTCCCAAAGTTTTGGGGGCGTAGGAGTATTTATGACTTCTTTTGCCAAGGTAAGAGTCATTCTGCAATAATCCTAGATTCTGACCTCATGATCATCTACGCAGTTTATCCAGTGATCCTCTAGGTGTGGTTCATGAATGTAGAATTTTCCAATAATGTGGTTGTATGTGCCTATAGGGTCAAATTGAGGCCGCTCTATGCTCTAAAGTTGTAGGGGACAATCATCCCATTTGAAGGCCAAAGATTTACAGACCTTCATGTCCTGTAGGGTGTATGGTCCTAGTGAGATGGGAAAATCCCAACAGTGCTTCTTCTTGTGTTTTATGTGTTCATATGCATCCGCGAGATGTCGAGCCATCTCCAAAATGATTATCCAATCAGATGGATATCTAGGCAACTTCTTTGGATTCACAGTTGATCCCACTATTTGAATGTACATGAAGGTTCTGAATTATATGTAATAGGCATCTATGGCCCTCACCTTGGCCGCCTCTTCTTCTGACATCCTTTTTGCAAAATCACCCTCAATAGATTGGATGATTGCAAAAATTAAGGCATAATTGGCTATCCAGTAGTCTAGGCTATCTTCTGACATTTTTGCCCTTTTCTGTAGTTGGGGGTACACGATGTGAGGACATGCATTATTATTATTTAGGCTTCCTCTCTTGACGAGTTCTCTTGACGAGTCCTGGTTAATCTACCCTTATTGCTAGTAGGTACACTATGTAAGTACTCATATAAAACTTAGGGTTGTGTTTCACGGCTACCAGCTATTCATCTAACTTGTCACTGATAATGGTCCCCCAGTTGAACCTAGACCTGCGGCCCTTGAGTCTTTCTATCAGGAGAATCATCAAATTATCTAGTTGGAATGATTGTGGTAACCCATATACTCGGCTTATCATTGTTATGGATGCCTTGATGTCATCTTTCATGTATCCTCTCCTTAAGTCTATTTTGTCCATCTTATTTTTATGGAGAGGTTGCTCGAGGTAGTGGTTGTTGACTATTTCATAGGCTTCCTCCCCTTTATTTCTGAACCATAAGTTTCCCCTTTCTATGAAAAAATCATAGAACTTGTCTATGCATTTGTGGAGATGAAATAAATCCTCGATGACATCTGGCTTGATATCCAATACTACTTGGACTTCAGTATTCTAGACCACCCTTTTGTTGGAGTCATAATGGTTTGACAAGGTCATGATCAGTTCAGGTGATGACACGACCACTAGGTGAGCTGCTGCACTGACCAGCCCTACTAATACCAGGGAGGTACAATCCTCTGATCTCCCAGCTGGTTGGCCACACCTTGTTAGGAAGTCATCCCAATCCACATTCCCAATATTAGTATCGGTGATTTCACTATGCCTATTGCTAATTTTGGAAGGGGAGTGTTCCCCTTGTATTGGTACTTCATGGGTGAAGTAGTCTTTTTCTCAAGCATTCCTGTAATAAAACATGCAAGTATCAGTATCTTATTTGAAGGAAAAACTGAAAGAAAGCTGACTAAACTAAGAAAATAGAGAAAAAACTCTCTAAGTAACTAGGAATGCAAATTTTTTCGCACTTTTGGCCCTTTCAGGGTTTCAGACATCGAAAACTAGTTCGAAGGCTGAAAAGGTCGAAAGTACAAAAATCCACCATTTGAAGAGTGAGTTTCTTTAGAGCTTTCGACATCTAAAAGTCTGAAGGATTTGCGGATGCCAAAAAACTAAAATCACGAATCTTAAAGACCAGGTTTCGGGGATTTAGAATTGTTAGAATTTTGGACCTTTCGGAGGTCCGAAACGCTGAAAAGGTCAAATCTCTGAAATCACGATGAGAGTTGTCAGGACTTTTAGGGATTCAATCTTGTCAGAATTTTGGAATTTTTGGAGGTCCAAAATGCTGAAAGGGTCAAATCTCTGAAATGAGACAGACTACAACTAGACCCGATTTTTGGCCTTTCGGAGGCTGAAAACCTATGAAAAAGGTCGCGACTAAATGAAACCCTAACATAGAAACTAGAAAGGGTAAACCTAACTTGACATAGATAGACCTCCCACTAAACATCGAAGGCACCAAAGGCCCTCAGAGACTAGGGGAGAAGGAAATCTGCATGCCCTAGGTCGGACAAGCGCCAGGACGAAAAATCCTAAGAAAAAAAACCTTGAGGAGGGAAAATAAAACATGAGGTAGAGAAGAAGGAGAATACCTCAGAGGGGCTAGGAGTGGGGGAGGATGACACAAAGAAGCTTGGAGGTGCATGCACAATCAGTCTTAGGTTTGAGGGCAAAAATGTTGAAGTTGCAAGCTATCAAGGAAAAAGTGACTTTGAACTAGGGCCCTTTGCAATTTATAACCCGTGGGCCCTACGTCAACATTTTTAGTATTTTTGGGGTCTAAAACACTGAAAGTATGGAGGTAGGCACCTTCGGCCTTTCATTTTTTTTGGAGGCCAAAAACACCGAAAGGGCCGACTTTCATCCTTTCGGCCATTTTGGTATTTCAGGGTACTATGGTCCTCCAAAATGCTGAAAGGGCTGAAAGGCTGAAAAAGGTGTTTTTTCCTTGTTTTATCATGCTGAGACATGTTCTTATGAGACTGACTGAACGAGGACTCAAGGGAGCAGACAAGACCAAAAAGCTAAAAAAGGGGGGTCCCCATGGTCAGAGGACCAAAAAATGGGGGTGTGTGTTGTGGACTCACAATAGTTTTTCTATATAAAGGATGAGAAATAAACAAAGTCTATGATGCTGGCGATTTGAATTAAGAAGCAGAAGAAGATGAAGAATAGAAGTTACCGAGTAGATCAAAGAAGTAGAAAGATTAGAATCTACAGTCTAAGAGCAGAGACAAATGGAGTATGTGTTGCCTGTATTCATGTGAGCATAAATGATTTGATCCAAGCAAAGGTAGTTGATATATTTATAGATAAAAGTTTTACTGTTGCTTAGTAGCATTTATAACAAAGAAAATCTCTTAACCAAGTGGATTTAACAGTCCTATTTGTAAATCCTAGACGTAGGTGACATTCCAAAAGAGTGTTTAAAGTCCTTTGACTAGGCCACTCCTAATAGGGTGAAGATCTTAATAGATCTAAGGTAAATCCCTTAACAAGGTCACATCTAGCAAATGTGTTTGTAATCTTCAACAGGATGAGTTCTTAACTGAGCGTACTTCAGAAAGTTACATTTTTATTATGGGTTGCAATTCCCACAGAGGTTTTTACCATATTGGGTTTCCTTGTTAAATCTATTGTTAACTAAGTTTGAATGATCGATTTGCATATTATGAGATGTATGGTTGTTTAAGTTATTAAGTTATTTGGTGGTTGGTTATTACTGTATCGAGTGATACCGAGTGAATCAATGAGCTAAGTTTTAAGTATTTAAGTTAATTTTGTCTGATTCACCCCCCTCTCAATAGACCAAAATTTATATCCTGTATGAGGTGGGAAAGAATTTCTAAACAAGACATGGTTTCTCTCTTTAATGTTGGATTTGTTAAAGAGAATCTGAGGGTTTGGAGAATGTTGTTTATAACATTAACATAAAACTTGAGATCCCTTTCCCAGAAGCCTATATGACAACACTAAATTGGTAGTCTAGAAAATGCTAATAACATACCTAGGAGGCCTATTTTTTTTTCAAAGAAAGAGAGGTCTTTGATAATATTTGGGATGAAATCAAGTGGAGCATACATTTCTTGTTGAAATGACTTTGTATTGTGCCCACTAATGATACAGACTGGCTTTATAACTACCTCTGAGCTGAAGGCTATGATGTCCCTACTTCATTCATCACGGTTGAACTTGAACGGATTCAGATAATTCCTCCCATGATAATTAAAAATAGCTAGAAGAGAGGAAATTCAGGCAAGAAGGATCCCAAAGGTAAAGCGGTCATGGAGAACGATGACTTGGGTGAAGATTTTGAAGATGATATCATAATAGTTAAGCATAAATAAGTATTGACTACTACTTTGATTAGAGTCCCTATATATAGGAATATAGTAAGTTAATCCTTAGTAAAAATAGGAATTAAGTATAGATGGTATTATAGTATGTCAATATTATACTAAAATTTTATGTTCTCTGGAATACTATGACAGTACAACGGGATTTTGTTTGGTTTCAATA
Organism: Thuja plicata; assembly: GCA_018584345.1. Taxonomy (NCBI): domain Eukaryota; kingdom Viridiplantae; phylum Streptophyta; class Pinopsida; order Cupressales; family Cupressaceae; genus Thuja; species Thuja plicata. The sequence goes on along the minus strand of MU224103.1, from coordinate 773,698 downwards.
TTAAAAAGTAAGGCCAAGATAAACAATTTAGAGAGTAGCTATGAGATACTTATCTTTATACATATTACAAAGAATATAAGACTATTAAAATTATTTTGTCTATTATGTGAGAACTCTCTCAATATTTTCTCTGATTAATAGTCTTAAACTGCAAATTGATGAAGATGGGTATAATAAGAATGTCAAAACTGAAAAAAAAGACTTGATCCAAAATTATGATTTAAACTTTAAAATGACCGAGTTAGGATTGAGAGTTTATGGTATCACATAGGGATTTACTTTAAGGTTTGAATCTAAACCTAGGAAGGAATTAATGCAGAAATTTGATAGATAGATAAAAGAGAAGTATTGAAATAAGGCAAATAAGGAAGTTGATGGCTCTAGATAGATGAATTTATGTTCAACTTTTAGTAATAATTGAGTATATATTGTTGTTGATTTTAGCAAGGAATCCTTGAATGCAGGGGAGTAATGTTAATTACTGTTTTTGAATTATTATCACTACTCTGTTTATAAGGCCCCTATTCTCCAAATATTGCCTTGAAGCTTCGTATTTTGCTTTTTAGTATTTCATGGAAAGAGTAATTACTTGATATGGATAAAGTAATTTTTTCATATTAGAAAGGCTTACATTATGATATGAAATGCATTAGTTGATTATGTTTAAGATCATGATACATGTACTTATATAAATACACACACACACACACACATGCATACATATATATACATGTATATATATATACATGTGTGTGTGTGTGTGTATGTGTGTGTGTGTGTGTGTGTGTGTGTGTGTGTGTGTGCACAAATATAAAACTGTAGATGATGGTTTAATTCACTGATATATTTATGCTTCAAACAACTGGTATATCTGGTGTGCGATTTAAAGAAAAATCTTTATGAAGGGTAGTTAGGATTCATACGGTAAAGGAATAATCCATAATAAGATTTAGTTTGGAAAATAATAAGAGGAAATAAGGAAATCTTATAGGAAAAATTGATCCAATCCATCTTATATAAAGTACATGGATTATAAATAATATATTGGTAATCTGGACATTTCTTGGTAATAAAAAAGATAGGTAAATTAAAATTTTTTATTTTCAACATGATAAACATATTTACATTTCATATAATGGCACTTTTTAATACTATGAATAGATCACAATTAGAGTGTATATATAATTCTACAAACTCTCTCTCTCTCTCTCTCTCTCTATATATA
>MU224103.1:755141-771510 GCA_018584345.1 Thuja plicata | reverse complement strand
CATGTTAGTATAGCTCTAGAATTTCTTAGTGCATTTCATGTTTTATGTTCATTAGTTCATATTTGAAATCTAGATATTACATGTTAGGATTAATGGAATGAACTTAGTTTCTTTTCATTGAATCTTGCACATCATTTTTAGCATAGTCTTGCATTATCATGTTCATACATTTGATGAAGGCTTGAGACAAGTTTCTCATACTTGCTCTTGAGCTCTTCATTACATCCATTAGCTTATATTTTAAGTTTTTCATCCATTAATCAATCATAGTGGGATTTTAGTATTGTGTTGGGAGAGCACACCCACAAACTTCTCTAAGAGCAAATCAACAAGGCTTGGGTGCACTTGTTTGGCTTATCGGAGGTTATGGTGAAAGGTTCTTGTTTTAGATTTCATTAATAAACATGCTAACTTCTTGAATCTTTGTTTCTAATGACTAACTCTAACATTTGCATGTTTTAGTGTTGTCTTTGCAGGTATATTTTTTATCATATACATTTTGGCACACTTGGTGGGACCTACATCCCTTATTTTCTAACATTTTTTGCATATTTTTCGCAGTTCTAAAAATTCTTACGCAGACCCGTCTCCGCTTTGGAGTCACCGTCTCCGCTGATCACCGTCTGCGCTCCTTGGCCATCTACAAAACTCGGTCGTCTGTGCATATAACTCACCGCTTCCGCCTGTTCAAAAACATACTCATAAGACTGTGGTTCAAACTATTTTTTTTATCAAGTTTTTTAGCATTTTAACTCTCGAGTTTTTGACAGTAACACAATTTTTAGGAGTTAAATGCTGTCTGATTTGGTAAAAATATTATTTTTAAGTCTAATTAAGTATGCTTTTCAACAGAATCTAACTGTGTGTATTTGGCCGTTTGTGTAGGTATTTTACCATTTCTGCAGATCGCCGTCTGCGTAGATCACCATCTGCGCAGATCACCGTCTGCGATACTTCACCGTCTGCGTGTTTTCCTGAGTTTTGTGATTTTTTGCAACGTTTAATATCTGAGATTTAAAACTACTAACGAATTTCATGCAGGTTCCCTGATGATTTTTAATATATTATTAAAATGATCTTGTATGATTAAACACTTGTCTTGGAATGTATGTTGTTTAAAATGAAAACTCACTCAATCTTGAATGTTAAAGGAATGAACTTCACCAATCTTGAATGACATAAAGTAAATAAACACACATTTCCAAGCTTTCTTTTTTGCTGTGTGGGAAAGAAATTGAACATGAATGATTAATCATACTATTGTGTATTTTTCTTAGATAGAAAAACACATAGTTGCTTTTAATAGGTTCAATTTGGAATGAACACTTCTTGGTGTGTTTGAAGAAGTATTTTTCAACACTTCTTTTGAGCTATTTGTCAATAAAATAAAACCCCTTAAAATACATGATGCTATGATTAAGTTATATTCGTATCCTCTCCCCTCGCCTTCGCGGATCTTGGGTGAAGAGAAAGCTTAGCTTAATCAAGCTTCTAGAGAGGCGTATCTAGAGGGTGCGCTTCCCCTTTAGAGGACAACCTCAAATCGGTAATCCCTTCGGCCGATATAGAAATAAAGTGTGACCCAAAGGTCCTCTTTATCCCTTCAAGCTCGGGCAGGTCATGTTCAATGGTAGTCCATACTAAGTGAATATCCTCAGCATATTGGCATGGTTGAACTAGAGACTTAAGTGTCTCATGCCGTACAAACCGATTGTGGGGACGCCACGAAACCTTGCTAGCAACTATAAATTAGTAGCCTACCTGATTCACCTCTGAATGATGACTTATTATAGTGCAAGGGGAGGGAAGATTCTCCCCCTAAGATTCCCATCATACGTGTCCCAGCGTATTTTGTTGCGAAAGAGATCTTTGTAGCACGACAATAATACCTGGCAAAAGGCAAAAATATGGGTGCCCTTCCGAGGGTGACATTGCTGTGTGAGCTGAATGACTACCAAGCAATGGGCCTATAATATTTCATGCAAAGACAATTTCCTAAGGTAGCTACTGTTTGAACTGTCTTTGTTGTGCTAGACCCAGTAAAAATATAAGTGGCTTGAAAGAGTCACTTGAACATACACAAACAAGATCCTACAATTTGAAATCAAGGTTTCCTAATGTCATATTTATTGGTATCCCTCAAGGTTGCTTTGTCCCTTGTTGTATTGTTTTGAGACGTATGTTTGTTACTTTTCTAGTTTGAATGTGCTAAAATAAGTTCTTGCCATCGAACAAATTTGCCCAAAATTAGACTAAAGATCAAAAATTTGCCCAGAATTTCAACACACTACCTTAGCCTCAGTCGACCGTCTCTTCTTTGGATCCGTCATCTATCTAGATTACTGTTTATGCTGATTGCTATTTGCAAAGATCACCAGCTGTGTCTGAGACTGCCGTCTCTGCTTTAAAACAATGAGCTTCCAAATTTGCTGAGATATTCAAAATTTGACTTTTTGCAAGACCCTGAAATCATTTTTCCTAGATCATTCATTCATTCAGCCAAAATCAGATTTTCCATGACATGACCAATTTCAAGAAACATAAGAAGGTTAAGCTTCCAACACCTCCAGTCTATAGAGAGCAGAAGGAAACTACCAGTAAATCCAAGGAATACCAACATATTACAACATCTATCAAACAAGAGATTCAACATCGTGAGAAATTTGACAAAATCTTCTACGATAACAAAGTTTGCAATTTCATGGCCAAGTATTCTATCAATAGTGCTTTTGTTGCCATTGAGCAATATGATTAGATAACATCTAGCTTTTGGATCATTCTTCCATTCTTCCATCATCATTCTTCCTTCTCTTGGAGCATTAGATCAAACCATCAAATAAAATCAATCCTTTAGGTTGAAGACCTTAATCAAAGTATTACGAACCTTCATCCTCAAACAAACACAACATTGCTTGTAGACCATCAGTCTGTCTCAAGTAATTTAAATCCCTTAGTGATGTCCCATTCTGCTTGAGATCACAAGTCCATCTTCAAGTAGAACCGGTGTTACTTTAAATCCTTTTGTGTTTGTATCATCATAAAGTTTTGACATGCTTAGGTTTTGTTCCAAAAACCTTTAAATCAATTATCAATCAATCAATCCTTAATTAGTTAATCAATCAATCTTTAATCAAACATCAATCAAATCTAATCAGATCCAATCAAATCCAAGATCAAGATCTTTGCTCCATTTTATTTCTTACATCTCCTTGTCTTCCATTCTTCTAAAAATTTCACCATTGTATGGTTGTCACTTGATCCCAAGCTAGAAACATGAGGCATGCAACATTCAACACTGTTACCCGTGAGGAGAATCCATTCACCACTCAATATTTTCAAGGAACTGGGGTACAAGTTGGGGAAGTGCCTGAAGAAACTAAATTAGTGGACCAAGAAGAAAGACCCACCCAAGTGAATGAATTTCTTAGAGACCCATACAACTTAGAAATGATTGAGAAGGCCATTATGTATAATAGTGCTGAAATATTCTTGAATCTTATTCATAATGGTGTCACGGTTCCTGCTGACTTCAATGAAATACTTCTTACCCAAAATGTCAATAAAGCCGCTGTTGCCGCTACTGCAGCCATGGCTTCTACCTCAAATGCTACATCATCATGTGACACCGATAAAGGACCTATTAGAGAACCTTCCACATTAGTACCTATATCAGCACCTGTGTCAACAACTACATCAATACCTCAATTTACACCTGAACAAATTCAACAGATCATAAGCACTTTGCCAAACAATACTACACATAACATCACTCAAACGACAATGACTCAAGGAGCAAGTGCTAATGTCAAAAACATAGGGTAGATTTCCATGCCCTTGTCTACATCTTTGTTTCAACCAATAGAGGCAAAATCATCTGCAACCAATACATCACGAGCCTATCAATATATACCTCCTCCTACTATTGTTATGACCTCCACGGGCTTTTCAGCTGCACAATTTGGAGGAGGCAGAGGTTATGTACCCTTGTTTCTCACACATAATACTCTAGACTTCACCCAACAATTCAATGAGTTCAAAAGCATTGTACAAGGTTTACAGAATGGGGGCAAGAAGGATTTTTCTTTTGAAGAGATTTGTCCCTATCCATTTGAAAATTCTATCACAATGCAACCATTCCCACCAAACTTTGAGATGCCCAAATTCAAGAAATACAAAGGTGAAACATGTCCTCTACAACATCTCAAAGATTTTTACATTGCATGTAAAGAAGTTGCCTATAATGAAAATTACTTTAAAAGACTCTTCACTGGGAGTCTTGGAGGCGCAACTTTAGAATGGTTCATGGCCCTTCCTTATGGGTCAATCTCTACTTTCTCTGATCTTTCAGAGAAGTTTGTTGGACAATAGTCATATAACATTGAGCATCAAGCAACACTCAATGATTTGTGTAATACTAAACAAAAGAATGGAGAAACTTTTACTAGTTTCTTACAACGATGGAGACATATTGTAAATCACATGCCATGGAAAATACCTGATAGTCACTTAATTGACATCTTCACAAAGAATTTAATCTCTGAGATGTCTTTCCAAATGAAAATGGCTTCACTTTACACCTTTGAATCCCTTGTCAAAAAGGGAAAAGACATTAAAGATGGCCTTTTGCAAAGAGGTAGTATCAAACATTATACTCCTTCCAACAATGATAAACCAAAATTTTGGAGTAAAAACAAAGGAGTTGTCAATGACAGAGTGACTAATACCAAGCATGTTCAAAATGTTTAAGAATCCAACAATAACAATCAAAACAATCACAATCGCAATCAAAATCGCAACAACAATCAAAATCAAAATCAAAACAATCAGAATCAGAACAACAATCAGAATCAGAACAATCAGAACAACAATAAACAACCGCGCAATCAACCATTCTTGTTTCCTTGCAACAATTACAACAATAATAAAAAAAATAATAATAACAACAATCAACAACAATGACAATTAATGGCTTTGGCAGAGCCTTTAGATGAGATCTTCAAACAATTGGAAGATCAAAGAATGATAGTCTACCCAAATACTTGGCCTTTTGATGAGAATCAACCTAAACCCATTTGGTATAGAGATAATGAGTATTGTGATTATCATCACATCAAGGGGTATGATACTAAGAAATGCATGAAGCGTAGGCATTTTGTGCAAGATCTCATTGAGGATGGGAAAATTGAAGTTGAAGGTCAGAATGCATCCTCATCTAATGCGAAACTCAAAGTCTATAATCAGGCCTTCCCACCTCACAATCAAAATAATGCATCAAATATAATCCCATATGACTATTCTACCAATACTATTACAGGCCATGATCGAATGTGTGGGAGCTTAAGTGAAAATGATATCTTTGGGTTTGACTCTCTTTGTGGCCGCATTGAAAAATCTGACACGCATGTTAATACCATAATCCTCAAAGCTGCTGATTGTAATGCTACCACACGTAGACCCAGAGTCACTGTCCAAGCTACTGATAAACCTTCTACATCTGCAAATCCACCAGTTACACCATCTAATGCTGCTCGACCTGCTTCACACTTTGACTTATTGGCCCAGTTAGGAAAGATGCCTGCATAGATATCCATTCTAGAGCTCTTGACAACTTCGCCAATTCATAGAGAAATCCTTGATAAAGCTCTAAATGAATCCCGTGTCCCTAAGAACATCAACGCTGCACAATTCAAAGCTATGATAGGGAACCTAGCCATGCAAGAACATCTCATCTTCACTAATAAGGACTTCGGTGGTCCTGACCCTCATCATAATAATTCCCTCCATATAGAAGGCAAAATCTGCTCCACAAGAGTAAAATGAGTCATCATAGATGGTGGATCTGGCTTAAATTTGTGCACCTTGAAAATGATTTGTAATATCAGTCTTTCTGAGGACCTCATTGATGTAGACAAATGAATCACAATAAAGGCCTATGAAGATCGAGAATGAGAAAGAAAGGGTTTGATCACACTACCCTTACAAGTGGGCCCGACCCTGATTGAAACTGTTTACCATGTACTGGATCTAGATCTACCTTATAACATCTTGCTAGGACGTCCATGGATACATGCTATCAAAGGTGTACCCTCTACTTATCATCAATGCCTAAAGTTCCCACATCACGGTAGAGAAATCACAATTCCTGGAGATCCTGAGCCCTTTCAATACTGTAAGAGATTGGAAGTCAAACAAGCTAACTACTATCCGTTGAATGAGTTTGGCCAACACTTCAATCAAGAAACTCATGTTTCAAACACTCCATTAGCTCAAGAAAAGACATCAGACACACCAACTGAGAAATACAAAGGAAATGAAAAAGTTACTGAAGACAAGGCTATTGAAGACAAACCCTCCTCATTTGAAGCAAAAGCCACATTTACAAATCAAGGAATGGGAGAGGATAAATTTGAAAGTGCTCTATGTATTGGGCAACTCGCTTCATCTCTAAAGTCTTATGGAAGACCATCACCATTACCCCTCTCTAAATATAAAGCACTTATGTGCTGCAAATCAACTATTTTTGAACATTGGGGGTCCCTATCAGATGAACACATGGAATACAGTGTCCTTGATTGGCTCTATAGTGATGAAAAAGAATGACCTGTAATTTTCCCCAAAGGAAAGTATCCTAAGGTTACTCCCATTGTCCAAAGCATGGGATATCATGGTACCGGCCTTGGAGCTAATGAGATAGGTAAGAAGAAGATCTTAATAGCCAATGGCTATCCTAAAGGACACAGATTGGGTTCCATAGAGACCAAGACTAACTTCGCTAAGGATTATTGTCTAGCCGCCTCAGATTCAAATACTAAGGAAGAGTTCTTCGAAATTCCTTTCCACTATATTGAAGATGACCTAAACAAAAATCACCATGTCTTCACTATCACCCAAGCCAATCTTTCCTCCCCTTGTTTACCCCTCATAAACCTCGAATTAATTGACTGGGATTAGCAAGACTCACCACCAGCTTTGGACGTGTGTGATTTGGATGAGGTAGTTTTAGCCCTCTTTGGATTTAAGAACCTCTGAGAATATGAACATCTGATCCACTATAGTGAACAAGCCTACTTTGGTAGCCAAGTCAACTCTCTCAGTCACAAAAATGAAAAAGAAAAGAAAAATTAAAAAAAACGAAAATACATCCTCTGGTGAAAACCTCTCACAGGCACCTTTGGATGAAGAAAAAGATCAAATAAAGGATGCTTCCTCTAGTGAAAACCTTTCTGAGGCACTAGAGGAGGGAGAGGCTGACTTTCTGTTTATATCTTCAGAACCAGAAGTGTCCTCTATGATCATCAAAGATACTATCCCAATCAACCTAGGCACAAAAGCAGATCCACACATCACCTACATTGCAGTTTCTCTTAGTGATCAGGAAAACAAAGACATGACAAAATTCTTGCATAAACATAAAATCAACTTTGCCTAGACTTACAAAGACATGTCCTGGCTAGATACAGATCTTGTCATGCATCATCTTGCCTTAGATCCAAGTGTAAAACCTGTTAAGAAGAAACTTCACAAGATGCATCCACAAGTCGCACTAGTAGTCAAAGTAGAACTTCAAAAGATGCTGGATGCTGAAGTGATCAGACCAATTGATTATCCTAAATGGGTTTCTAATATTGTGCTAGTAGGTAAGCCTGCTAGGGGCATTCACATATGCACTGATTTCAGAGACCTAAACCTTGCATGTCCCAAGGATGATTTTCCACTCCCAAATATTGACATTATAGTGGATTTGACAACAAGACATGAAATGTTGTCACTTATGGATGACTTCTTAGGTTGTAATCAAATCAGGATAGCACCAAAAGACTAACACAAAACTGCATTCACAATGCCTTGGGGCACCTTTTGTTATCAGGTGATGCCTTTTGGCCTTAAAAATGTCGGAGCCACTTATCAACAAGCAATGACTACCATATTTCATGACCTTTTGCATGTCATCATGGAAGATTATGTGGATGATCTTTTAGGCAAATCCAAAACAAGGGAATCACATATTCCTATTCTTACTACCATCTTTGAGTGATTGGAGAAGTATAAGATTAGGTTGAATCCTAAGAAGTGTATTTTTGGAGTACAATCTGGTAAACTGCTGGGATACATTATGTCACGGCATGGAATAGAAGTTGATCCAAAGAAAGTAAAAGAAATCCTAGAGATGCCACTATTAGAGTAATAGTCTATCAGGTTATTAATTAAATCATTATGATCTAATTACTAACTCACCTATTCACTCTATTTTTCTTTAGCTAACCTTAGGGTTTCCCTTTTAGGGTTTCGTGATTCCTTTTATAAGGATTCACTTCTTTGCATTTCATGATGGAGTTCTTTTACATCACATTGTAATTTGTAGAAACATATTGTTAATATATTGTTTTCTATTGCATACGATGTCTCCACTGGCCTTTTAACCGCCATAGTTTCTTGTCTTCTCTTCTGTCTTTGCTTCTTCTTGTGACAGGCGTGCATGCAGGTGTTCTTGGGAGAATAGGGAATTTCCTATTTCTAACATGGTATCAGAGCTCGCTTGCTGCTGGCCGTTCATGTTTTATTGAAGCATACTAGACACAGAGGGTTTAAGAGGTTTTTCAAAAATTTTATGGTGTTTCAGGGGCAGGCTTTGGTTATGGTCACTTTGGGCTCAAACAGACATTGCCATTGAGCTTAGAGCACCCCAAAACCCTAGAAACGACATAAAATTTGTCCATTTTGGACTACTGGACTCTGAGGCAAAATATTTTGGTTTTCAGTGTCATACGAGCATGGAAACTGAGAAAAATTCAAAAAAAAACAAACAAACTATTTTTTATGTTTTTTGTGCGCAGGCAGTGTTTTTTAAAAGGCACCACTGTAGGGCCGCCACCGCACCATTGGGGCTTGGCCACCGCCGACAGCACCTCCCACTGTCTTGCGGGCTCCACCTTCCTCTGACCTCCGCTGCCCCCGTCGCCCGACCACCGCCGCCCTCAGCGGCCCCTAGCCCCGTCGGCCCCGCCCCGCCGGGTTTTTCCGCTCCACCAACGTTCCTCCACCCCGTCGCAGCTCAGCCCCAGTTCTGCCACCCCCGCGCCGCCCAAGGGATTGTTTAGCCCCCGTGGGACCTTTTAATTAGGCAGTCGGTCATATGCCAGACTAGGGGCTTCGACCCATCCCCCTGCACACGCCATGCGCCCGGGGGCCCACTTTTTTCTAGCCCTAGGGGCTTAAACCCTAATTTTGAGGCTTTTCTGACCCTCCAGTCTATTTTCGCTCTATCTTGAGCATACGGGGGTCTTTTTCTGACTTCCATATACCGTCGGAAAGCTCTTTCTGAGAAATTTTTGATGATGGAGGTTAAGGTTTTGGGTTCTATTATTTTGATAGCGGTTTTTTCTGTTGAAGTCTGATGTTTATTTTTGCCTTCCGGGAGCCATATCTGGCTCATTCGGACTCCATTTTTGGCAAACCAGATATCATCGAAAAGATAGTTCAGTGAACTATTCAGTTGTAGGGGTATTTTTTCTAGATTCTACTCTAGATTATCTCTCCTCTGAGTTTGGCAGTTTTTGCACTCTGGCAGATTACTTGGGTTCTACAGGTCCTGGGATCTCCTATTCTAATTTTCTAGCTCACTCTTCTTTTTGACTTCTGAGCATTGTATGATTCTCCACTGTTGCATCTTTTTTCTGTAAATGCACTGTGATAAAGTGCCTACTTCTGCATTTCTGGAATCTTGTACACCTTGTATGGTTTTTGTACTTGCACTCTGTTATAAAGTGCCATGGGGGGTTATGATGTTATGCCATTTTAGGCTTATCCACCTTTGTCAAGTGAGCATACCTTCCACGATATTAGCCCATGATGTGTGTCGGTGACACCGCCCTTTATCCTGTACTTGTACTTTTGTTGCATTGTTGGTATTCCTGGTTCTTATTTCTGCAGATATTTTTGGCATTGCATTTTAGTGTTCCTGTCACCTCTCCTTGTTCAACATTATGGGGGGGGGGGTTCACTTGTTGGTTCTATTGCTTCCTTGGTTCGATTGATCAGCTCTTTAGACATTGTCTTCTCTACCTGGTCATGCACTTCGGTGGGGGTTCCAACAGTTTCTTCTGAAAAAGTTTACAGCTTCATGCTTCGGAGATGCTTCCTGCTCATTCTTGTTCCTCTTTTTGTGACTTTTTCCCTAGATTGAAGGCTCAGTTTCCTTCATCTAGTTTATTTCTTGTACTTGGGTACTTGATCAGGCCTTGTTGGCGGGACCCATCTTTCCTGCTTTCTGCAGTAGTTTCCTAGGTTTTGCTTCTCCCTAAGCTTATCTTCAGGGGGGTGTTAGAGTAATAGTCTATCGGGTTATTAATTAAATCTTTATGATCTAATTACTAACTCACCTATTCACTCTAGTTTTCTTTAGCTAACCTTAGGGTTTCCCTTTTAGGGTTTCATGATTCCTTTTATAAGGATTCACTTCTTTGCATTTCATGATGGAGTTCTTTTACATCACATTGTAATTTGTAGAAACATATTGTTAATATATTATTTTCTGTTGCATACGATGTCTCCACTGGCCTTTTGACCGCCATAGTTTCTTCTCTTCTCTTCTGTCTTTGCTTCTTCTTGTGACAGGCGTGCATGCAGGTGTTCTTGGGAGAATAGGGCATTTCCTATTTCTAACAGCCACCACCCAAAACATTTAAACAATTATGCAGTTTACAAGGCAAACTGTAATCAATCAAAAGATTCATGTCACAACTAGCAGATAAGGTACATCCTTTCTCCCATCTCCTACGCAAGAATATCAAGTTCTAGTGGGATTGCTTGTGCCAAAATGCATTTGAGAAACTGAAAGGCTATCTGGCTAATCCACCTATATTGGTACCACCTATTGTTGGTCATCCTCTCATTTTGTACATATCTACTACAGAAGTCACGTTGGGAGCCCTCCTGGCACAATTAGATGATATCGGCAAAGAGCGAGCAATTTACTATCTCAGCAGGACTCTTATTGGCTATGAGTTGAATTATTCCCTGATTGAGAAGGCATGTTTGGCTATTGTTTTCTGTATGCAAAAACTATGACATTATATGCTTAATCATAAGATTCATCTTGTTGCCAAAATTGATCCACTCAAGTATCTCCTAGCACATGCTGGTCTTATTGTTCGTACAACAAAATGTGTCATGATTCTTACTGAGTTTGATATTGTTTATGTGGATAAAAAAGCCATCAAAGGACAAGTAATTGCAGATCATTTAGTTGAAGCACCTGTTGACGGTAAACATCCTTTGATCATAGATTTTCTAGATGAATCAGTCCTTAATCTTGCCCCGAGTCCACCATAGAAGCTTTATTTTGATGGATCCTTCACTCAGAAAGGATCGGGGGCAGGAATCTTGTTTGTTACGCTAAAAGGGGATCTTATCCCTAAATCTTACAAATTACAGTTTCCTTGTACCAACAACATTGAAAAATATGAAGCCCTTGTACTTGGACTCTGGCAGGCCATACAATGGAAGATTCTTACTTTATTGGTGCTTGGTGATTCATAATTGGATATCAAACAAGTTATGGATGAATATCAAATGAAGGATGACAAGTTGCTTCCCTACCACCGTATAGTTGAAGATCTCAAAACACATTTCACTGAGCTAATCTTCCAATAGATCCCTTGCACAAACAACAAAGCAGCAAACACCATGGCAACAATTGGGTCCTTGATCACTATGCCAGAACACAACACACGGTGTGAGTTTCTTGTTGAGAATCTTACGGTCCCTGCCTATGACAAACTAAATTCTGAAATGGTGTGTGAAATTGCTGATCCCAATTCCCCATGGTACCAAGAAGTCTATTTCTACCTTCACGATGGACATACCCCACTTACTTTAACCCCCAATCAATGTAAAACCATCATTCGCCGCACTTCCCGCTACACAATCCTTGCTGATACCTTTTTCCGAAAGCATTTTGATGGAACTCTTTTAAGGTGCCTGAATTCTGATGAAGCATAAACATCCTTGGAGGAGGTACATCAAGGAATTTGTGGGGCCCACTCTAGTGGACTTACTTTGTCCAAAAATTTGTTACGCACTGGATATTATTGGCCTACTATGGAACAAGATGCCTACAACTATGTGAAGAAGTGTGTACCTTGTCAGTAGCATGATGATTTTATACACGCTCCCTCCCAATCCCTCCAGGCCACCACCACCCCTTGGCCTTTTTCACATTGGGGTCTCGACCTTGTTGGCCAGATTTTCCCTAATTCTTCCAATGGCCATAAATACATCCTTGCTACTACAGAGTACTTTACCAAGTGGGTCAAAGCTATTCCTCTCACCTATACTACTGGAAAATAGATTTTGAAGTTCATTTTGAACTAACTTATCTATCCCTATGGAATTCCTCAAGACATTGTTACGAATAATGGAGGACCTTTCAAGAACAAGGATGTCACAAAGCTATGTAGGAAATTCAGCATTACCCACCACACCTCTTCCAAGTACTTTCAGCAAAGCAATGGTCAAGATGAGGCTACGAATAAAACCATCCTCAGAATCCTCAAGAAAATGGTCGATGAAGTTGGTCGTGATTAGCACCTTCGCCTCAACCCTACCCTTTGGGCTTACCGCACCTCCATTTGAACCCCCACAAGAGCCACTCCCTTTGCCCTTGTTTATGGTACTGAGGCTATTTTACCCATCAAAATTGAACTCCCTTCCCTCAGAATTTCTCTCAAGAATCTGTTGTCCGAAGAAGAATATAGAGTTGCCCGCTTGCAAGAGCTAGAACTCCTCGATGAGAGATGCCTCAACGCTCTATACCACCTCCGCATGTATCAAAATTGCCTTCGCCTTCAGTTCAACAAAAGGATCAAGCCTCATCAGTTTGAGGTTGGTGATCTTGTCCTGCAACACAATATGAAGAACCTCCAGAACTGTGAAAAGAAAGGGAAGTTTGAGCCTAATTGGTTGGGTCCCTTCATTGTCATAGCAAAGTATGGTTCAGGCGCTTATCAGATTGCATCACTAGAGGGAGATCCACTCCCTAATCCTGTAAATATTGTACATCTCAAGTGCTTCTATGCTTGATTTTTCAGTAGTCCATTATACAACAGAAATTTTCAAAAATCCAAAAAATCAGAAAAATAGAAAATCCAAAAACATTCAAAAGCAAGTAAAAAAGCAAAAAAATAAAAAAAGCATAAAAAAAATACAAAAAGCTTGAAAAGAATATCAAAAAAGAGAAAGAGAAAGAAATCCATCCATCTGTGAAAACCACTTCAGTAGTGCAATGGATAAGTACCATGGTGAAAACCTATTTTAGGCACCATGTGTAGTAAGATCCACCATCAGTTTTCACCATTTGTCTATACAGCTTGCATCACCTTTCATAATAAGAGTCACTACCCATATCTGTGCAGGTAGTTCCTTGACCATTTTTCAGCTCTGCAATAAAAATTCTCACATGACTGAGCTTACCATATTAATACTGAGCTTTGTTCTAGACACAGTGATCGCAAATGTTTTACATCAAATCAGTAGATAGATTGACTTTCCTATGATCGTTCTATTCACAAGCAATTGCCAGCAAATTCCCCTTTTTTCTCAACCAATCTTTGGCCCATCAGGATGCATCCTTATGGTGTCAGCTATTCTATCAATCCTCACATCTAAATTGTTCATGAAAAGAAATTTTGGATTGAATGACCATTTGGTCATGATGCCTTTTTGTTGATTTTATCTTGTGTTTTACTATGTTCTTATCGCGACAGCCTTGATCTTCTATATCTTGGTTCGTTATGGTGAAGTATCTAGTAAAATACGTGTCATTTATGGTATGATCTGCTTGTCATAGTTTGTTAGTGCATATATTTTTGATATTTGGTTATGACTATGTATGCCTCACTCGGGGCAGGATTTATGCATCTCAAATCCCTCAAAAGATCTGGATGTGCTGTGTTTCCTCACGAGTAACATTTCATAGATCTCATCATACCTGATATCTTGCATTCTTGTTCCTAACAACCTATTTGTCTGAGAGTTTAGTCCACACAAAGGAACCATGTCACTTGTGCTTTCTAGTACATGGTGCATAACTCCTTTTGCAATATCAAACTAGGGTGTGCTCTACAACATTTAACATGGTATCAATCCCACTATTATCATGTAGTTAGTCTTTGCATTGTAGTTAGGTCATATTGCACTTTGATTTTTCTCTTGGAAAAGGTTTCTATTTATTCCCCCTATCCAGTCACCTAAGTGATTTTATCAGACCTATTTGATACACACAAAAACAGTGTCCTCATATGTCTCATATTGCATTCATTCATTACAGTTGCATTGTTCATTTAGTTCATTAATCATTATTCATTATAGTTGCATTATTACTTCATTAATTAATCATTATTCATTAGCAGTTGTATTGTTACGTCATTCATTCATTAAGGTTGCATTTAGTTCCATTACATGTTTTAGTTGCATTGTTACTTCATTTTAATCATTATTTATTACCGTTGCATATAGTTACATTTCATTCATTGTTAAGTCCTTAAACATTTTTCATTCATTCATTTTAGATTCATTTCACAAATCATATATACATTTACATTTATTCATCATCACATTACATAAATACATGACAAAATATATCCATCTATAAGCATTAACACATCACATCTAACATCTATATATATCTGCATCTCATCCATGCATCACAAATATGTTAGCATATTCATATACATTCATCTCATCCTGCATATTATTCATAAACATCATATAACATATGTAATATAACATCATAATACATCCATACATCCTGCATAAACATCACATCATATAACATCATCATATAGAAGCATACCAATCCATAAATCAAAGTCCAATAGTCCCAAAGTCTATGTATATATCTCAAAAATATCAATATCATACAACATGTATCGCATAAGTCATACATAAGATGTCTAAAATGTGTATCCATAATGGTTTGAGAAGAATCATGGTGGTAGTTGCGATGGTCCTACACCACTGTTGGGATGTGGTGGTAACCTCACTGATCCCTATGAACCTCATCCTATGCTCTTTGTCTGAGCTCTCTCTAAGTACGCAGGCTATCATGCCTCCTCTGGCACTGCACCATAGTAGAGCCCCATATAGTATGCAGCCTCTCATCCTCTCTACCCTGCCTCTCTCTGTGCTGCCATGACATCTGCCATCATCTGACCAACCCTTGCCGCCCTGCCTGCTAGATGCGCTATATCGTGGTTTGCCCTATAATCCTCCGCACGCCTCCATGCCAGGTCTCTCTCTATGGTAAGAGCTGCTATCTGCACTAACATCACTGCCGACTCCTCATCAAGATCACCATGCTCCTCAATGATAGCAAACTCTCCATTGTCAACCTGAGCCTGTAATATGTCTAGTGCTCTCTGAGCACTATCTCCCCGAGCAGTCTCTACTACCAGCTCTCCCTGTACCTTGGCTACCTTTGTCTGTAGGCTACTGACTGTGGCCTATGCTATAGATAGTAATCCCTACAGCCAGTGGATCTCTACCTACATGCTCACCTCAGTCACCTGAGATGTCGCTAACAAGCCCTATACCCTGCCTAGTTCAGTCCAAAGACTGTTCCACTTTGCTGTCATGATATCATAGATATCTTGGGCTACTTAGCCCACTGGTGGTACCTATCCCTGTCCCGATGGCCCTTATGGCCCATGTCCATGTAGTGGCCCCTGTCCCAGTGGTGGATCCTATCCCTGTACCTGTACATCAGGAACTATGGGTGGCTGCCCTCCTACGAGTATCTATACCTATCCTCTCTGCCTCGACACTGCAACCCTAGGCCGAACCCTCCTCCATCTCCTCCCTCCTCCTCATCATCCTCTCCGTCCTGGCCCTCCCCATCTCCTCCGGCCCCTTGCTACTCATCCTCCTGTACGATCCCTGGGCCGTCAATATAATCAGCCTATGAGCAACCCACCATTGAGCATATGCTGGCACTACACCTACATCCTATAATGACTCTCGGGCTCTGACCCATGGGACCTTAATCATCCCCATAAATGATGCTCATGCTATGTGAGGATTAACCCCCATCCCCCAGATACTCCCCACCTCTCGAGTCACCAATGGATGTGGAACTTGTCTGGAACAACCTCTTGTATCTGTCCCATCTATCTCTATACCTTGGTCGACATGTATCTAGAGATCATATATGCCATCCTCCCAATCAGCCAGCAGCCAGTATGTATAAACCTCATATAATATGAGTCATAAAACTCATCCTCTGCATATCCATCTTACTGTGGGATCTCATGACCCCAGGCCTCACACCCTGTATAGGGTGCCCACTGTATCTCCCCCATCTCGTCCAATCTCC
>MU224103.1:740144-751860 GCA_018584345.1 Thuja plicata | reverse complement strand
ATATATGTATGTACATATATATATATATATACATATGTATGTATACACACACATGTATGTATGTATGTATATATATACATATATATGTATATGTATATACATACACACACACATATATGTGTGTGTGTGTGTGTGTATTTGATTGGTAAGGGTTTTTTGTATTGATATCAAAGAAAATTATATCATAATACTTTGCAAACATAAAAAACTATCCTAGTGCAAAATGTTTTTGGGGATTTACCCATCATTTCATGTCAATTTGATTTCATAATTGACTATAACCTATACATTCGTCTCTTACAACTATTACATTTATAATCATATTCTAAAAAGAAACGTTTGATTGTTGTTAGCTTCCTCCTTCCAGCCACTCTGGTAATCTGCATTCTTGCTATGTTTGGAACCAAAATCTTCAAAATTCTCTATGGCTTCTTGAGAATCCACCATTTCTCCTTAGTTTCTCCATAGATACAAAAAAAGAGGAAAAATTCTTTACCTTCTCTGCTTACTCCATCAACTTTAAGGGCCTAGCTCCTCTGTTCTTGTTGCGTTGCCTACGGGGCACCTTTTGAGAAAAAATTCCTTCAATATCCTTTGCTCGATCTTCCTGCCTCTCCAACTCCGCTTTTACCTTCTGCCATCCTTCTTCTGCTCTGTAGAACATCAAGGTTTTGTCCACATTTGCTCTTTAACGCAAGAATGGAATGAGCCCATATCTCCTCCCATCCTCATCTTCCTCAAAACACTCCAAGAGGTCTGATCCTATCCCTAGGATTTCCCACTCCAAAATGGAGTCAAGTTGTCCCAAAAAATCCTCCTTAAACAAGGCTTGTGTTACCTACCCCACTTCATCTGCACTCCTCCAAATTTCCAAACCCCATGCTATAAAAATAGAGATGCAATCTGTTGACGGGGTTTTGCTGACCGGGTCCGCCAACAGTCATAAGTTGTCACCGGGTACCGGGGGTACCGGCCAACTCCGCCTGCAAAGGTTATTTGGGGAAGTTAGATTCCCTGGCCTTCAAGCACCTGGGTGTCGGTTCATGACGATGCGAAGCTCAGTTGGGAGAAGTGACTATTTTTGACGGGGATAGTTGGTTTCTTCAACTCGTTCTCTCCAGAGATTCAGTGAGGTGAGGTTTCTCCTAGCATTCCACACTTAGAAAATAAAATGAAAAAGATCCTGCAGGGTTAGAAGTACTTCATCTAACTATAGTTATGCTTAAACGTTCAAGACATCAATAATGCTCTGATAGACTACACTAAATACTGAATAAATACACAACCATCAGCTAGTATTTTATTAGTAGCAAGGGAAAAGAGGTCGTTAATCTACTTGACACATCAGAGCAGAAGACATAAAGAACATGAAACATAAAATACCATTAACTCAGGAGTTTGAACGTCAACAACATCATTACAAAGAATTCTCCCTTCTTCATTAATGTTTCTTCCAGCAAGCACTAGTGCGTGATACAATGGTGGCTCCAGGGGAGTATTTAACTATTGAAAATGCAACAATGGAGCATTGAGCTCTTGCAACTAAAATGAAAAATTGCCTTTCTATTAATGTGGATAGAAAAATCATCAATTTTTCTGACCCTTGGAAATGGGCCGGTCTTACTAGTTATACACATTCTCTTCTAACCCTAACCCTAACCCTATTTTACCTCATATTTTAATAAAATACAATATATGGGGGTCGTTACTACCTGCGCCACCCTACAAAAGACCTTGAGATGGAATAGGCCTGACATGTCAGAAGAATGAGACAAGAATATACAGCGGAAGAATCAGCCTTGAGAAGAGAGCCAAGAAGGAGAAGGAAGGAATTAGATCCCCGGGGATCGAGGCTACATGCCTCATAAATGGGAAATGCGGCGCCCTGTCTCAAATGTGCCATATGTACCTCTGAAATAGCACCTCGAGAAGACCATCTTGTCAGAAAAACAACTATTGAGTCGATGCCCCCTTGATGTAGCCAACCACCTTCTGACAGCCTTTATTAACCGCTCCTAAAAGTGACCGGTCGGCCTCGGGGAACGGGACACAGATCACTTGAAAGAATACAAAATTTGGGATCTGAGACTCCGAGATCTGGGAACTTACGTTCCAAAAGAATAAAGAATACCAAATATTTGGGTTTTCTCTGACCTCTAGAGAAAACTTATGGTTTTTTGTTATCATTGAAGACTTGGGGGAGGCGGGAGATGCCATCTTCATCGATATCCTTCAGGCCAGCCCTTCGGTACTTAGCCACCTCAATTTGTTCCCCCAGATCTGGAACATTCTCCTTAAATTTATTGGCCATTTTTTCCGTGTCGTGGCCACTAAGCACCATACGAGTTAATCTCATCATTTGAGCACCATCTATTCCCTCCGGGGACTGATATTGGGACTTCATTATTTCATCAAAACTCCCCAAAACTAAATCCTCTAGCGTGCACGTATCTGTACTGAGGGGGTCAGCCCCGAAAGTTTTTATTACAAAAGACTTGTATAAATTAAAAGAATATTTCACTGCATTGACCTTCTCCTGTAGAGTCCCCACCAGTTGCTTGGTTACCTCCAATGTGAGGTCAAGTCTGGAGTGTTGGGTTCTCACGAAATCAAATGATTCGTTCTCTAGAATTCCAGATTTAGAAACTATTTCCTCTTCCAGGTCGAGGAGTTCTTCAAGCTCTACCTTCCATGCTTGATAATTTTCAATATCACCCTCCCATAGGTCAATGAGAGTCTCTGCCTGGTGCAGAACATGTCAGGCCACATATAAGTCTGGGAGGGTGGATACCAGGAAATGTCAGGTGTTTCCTATTTGCAGAGTGACCCATTCGTCGACCGCCTGGGCCTTCTTCTTCATTGTTCATAGGGAGTCTATGTCGCTCTACAGTAGTGGATCTTTAGATGTGGAAGCCTCCACAGGGGTGGCATTGATAGGTCAGGCCAGCTCAGTAAGCAACCCCATAAGGTTTGCATTTTTCTCCTTTTCTGTTTTGAGCCTTTGGGCCTCTTTTTCATAACGGGCCTCCACTGCCCTAGCTTCCTCCTTTAGCAGGTCCACCTTGCCCTATTTTCCCCTCTTCCCCAGAAATACCTCTGCAATGTTATAATCTTCGGGCTCTATGGTTGCTTCATCAACGTCTAGGGGAGGTTTCGTCACAACAACAACTGTTTCTCCACCGGCCCAGTTCGAAGAGTATGAACCATCTGGGCTTTCTTGGCCTTTGGTGGGGCCTGGACCTGAACCATCATTTCAGCCAGGGAGAGAGGAGTTCTGGGAGTGGATGGAGCCCTTCTTTTCTTTCTTTCCAATAACCACTGAGGCGACAGGGGTGGCTTATTTTCCAAAGTTTGTTATCTTGGTTCTTCCCCGGTGCCCTGCGGCTATTCTTCCTTGGTGGTGTGGACCTCATCCGCCCCTTTGCCTATGTCTTCTTCTTTATCATTAATATCCTCCCTAGTGACATCCATCTCCTTATCCTTGTCCTCTGTATCTATTGCTTTGTCTGGACTTTTGTTGGCTTCTTCAGGGATTTCCTCTTCATGTTGCTCCTCTTGTTGCTCAGCATCTGTCGTCGGGGTTTCCTTTTCTGTCGGCACATCCTTTGGCAATAGTGGAGGTACTGGGCCGAGATTTAAAGTCTGGGCCGCGGTAATTACTTTCCCAAAGGTCGATCCCGGGAGTGGTGCTTGGAACATGGTGGCTGGGGCTACGGTTATTCTCGTAGGTCTGATTCCCCCAGCAGATGCCGCTTGTTCATTCCACCTTTGTTGGTCCACCCCCATATTTTGCATCTCCAGAGCCTCGGAGGTGATCTCTGACTCTACTTCCCTTTCCTCTTCTATCTGCTCTTCCCACTCCTATGCAGGCTCCTATTCCGTAGCTTCCTCTTAGGCTGGGAATTCTACCTCTATTTGTTTGGTGTCCCCCTGCAGGTTCTCAAACTCGTCGATTGCAAAGACATCATCAAATTCCTCCTACAAGGGAGGACTGGCTGGGACTTCAGTAGGATCTGTTTCTCTTTCCAGCTCCGGGGAACTGGAAGAGAGGATCTCTACTTGTGGGGTCTGGGGCGTACCCAACCCTGGTTCTGCCTTAGGATTTTGGTTAAGCCTCTTCTTTCTTTGGGTAACTAAGGGTGGCCCCACATCCCTTAGTGCCGCTTGTTCCATTGGATCTACCCCCGTTGCCTTTACCATTAAGGCTTCCAATGATGGGGAGGAAGGGGGACAAATTGGCTCGGCCATGAGTACTGGAGTGGCCAGCTGTGTGATTAACTTTTCCCTCATTTGTTTGGAGGCTGCCAATAACTGCTTTATTTATTCTTTTATGGGGACTTCTTTCACAGGAGGAGTTGTATCTATTCCTTTTCCTTTATCTATTCCCTGTGAAGAAGTCCCGGCCCCCAGAATTAATTTTGGTACTGGCTGGGCTGCTCGGCGGGCACTCCCGAGGCACACCTTCTTGAAGTATGCATGGCTTCACTCGACCATCTCTCAGGTGAAGTCCTCAATTATTGTCCCTTCCTGGGCATCCCGATTTACCAGTGGGAGGGCTGTTGTATTGATCCCCTTCGCTTTGTACTGGGGATCGATCGTGGGGCCGACGTCTGAGAAGTTCTCTGGGAACCTCTAGAGCTTCAACCTTTCTATTATGCCTGACATCATCCTGACGTAGTGTCAGCTCTACACCTCTATGTCATCCTGAAAATCTTCCCAAAAGTCCTCCATATGGTAGTGGTGGGGCTCTGAAGCCCGGGGAAGTTCCGCTGCAATCTTGCCATGCGGATCAAAAATTTTCCGCGTCAAGTAGAATTCTTCCAGGTTGTAGCTTTTAAGCTCATTATCTGCCTCTTTTGCGGTGGCCAGACTGTATGAATAGTTTCCACAAGTGATTGGGAACGGAATATTGGTTACCTTCTTTAAGGCAAAGAATGCATGCAACTCCATCATCTGCCTGCAGTATTCCAATAGAACGATCTTGTCGCCATAGTGTTTGGGCAACAAGTAGGGTTTCCCAGAGAAGCCGGTGAACCTAATATAAGTGTGTTGTTAGAATTGGATGTAATAATGTCCATAGCTCTGGATAAAATTCATCACCTCTATGGATAGGCGGTATCCTGCGTCCTAGGTGGGTGTGAGCAGGTGACAGTAAACGAACGCATCATTTACTCAGCAAAAACTTGGGAAGCTGGCCTCCCATTGAAGCTGTGGGAAATGGTCCCATGGTGCCTTTTGTCTTGGGCCAATTCCCAGTATGCCATCTATAAGTAGCCCATGGGCGTGGGGCCTCTACTACGCCAGGGCCCAGAAAACATAAGAAGTCATGTAAAATTTCTTTTTCCTGGCTAGTTGGAGGAACTGGGAGTCGACGTGGTTTGAAATTATAGCTACCCAGTCGAAGTACCCTCCCTTGGTGGAGATGCTGAGGAGGAAGTAATACATCCATGGAGTGAATTCCTGGGCAGAGGGTTGCCCAAAGACCCTGGACAATGCTATCATTCCAATCTGAATGATCTCTTTGAACTCAGACCTGGGAATCTCTATCTTCATCCTCTTGGGGTCTCTCTTCAGGACCTTGAGCCAGTGAACGTTCATGTATATCTAGGCAGCCTCCTCCAACTACGTGAATTGGGCCAAGGCATCTGACCTTGTGACCACAGAAGGTTTGTCAAATTGAGGGATCCCTAGACCTGCCTAGAATGTGTCAAGGTTGAGGGATACCAGAGGAGTAGGGTACCCAGTGGGTTCTGCGGCTGTGAGCATAACAACCTAGATAGAAGAGTTGTAATTGGTGGCCATTTCCAGAATAAGCTCTAGAGATTGTACAGAGCACGGGAAACAAGATGCCTTAAGAATACCGGAGTCCCCGACATTGATGGCCAGTTGATCTCCAGCCTGTTGCTGGATGTACATCATTTTCACTTAGGCCTGCGTCTCGGGCCATGTCCCGACGCTGGTGTCGGTAATGAGTTTAACCTTAGACTCAATCTTTGAGCCCATGATAACACTATCCTGCACAAACTTCATGGTTAGGGGAAACTTCTCTAGGGCCCTTTCTAATTTGGATTTAACAGCCGCTCTGGTAGCCGTCGTGGAAGGTAGCTCTAGACTTCCGGGTGGTGAGGACGCAGATGCTTCAGACATGTTTGGAAGTGTACTCTGGAAATCTGCAAGGCAAAGTGACCATCAGAACACATTAACAAATAAATACTCTGGGGTCCAGAAATCTTACCACCATGATGTCTGCTTTTCCTGAAAAGTTAGTCTCATTCAAAAAACCCTGAAAAGCACATACATATCATGAACTTAAGATTTTGACTGAACATCCGGGTCTGGGAATTTTATCGTGTTTGGTAAGGACATAGGATGGATGATGGTAGGAGACTCGGAGCCTGGAGAAGTAACCATTGGTGAAGATGTGCAAGAAGGCAAACCGTCAGGCCCACGTGGGCGCCAAGTGGGTAGGTAATAAATTGGAGTTATGGCGATGATGACAGAGCCAACTGTCTGAATGCGTGAAAACTGAAGGCCACTTGGATAGTTTTAAATGTGTATGGGACATAAATGAGGGCTAGGCTAGTTTTATGGAGGAGAGAGAAAATTGCCTATTTGAAACCGACTGAGAGCCGAGTTTCAAACAGGTGGTATTCTGCTCGAAACAAGCTTACGGGCGAAAAACTAGCGACACAGGCAACTCGGCTAGCTTGCTAAACTGTCTAGAAGGATATATATAAGATATACATTGGATCCAAGGGATATATACATGGGGAATGGAGGGATATACAACAAATATACACTAAAATTTACATTTATACACTGCGGAACGACATCTATGGGAAACCAGGCAAAGCACAAAATATATACAGCTTTCTACACTATTTACAAGCTAACCACACCTGCATAGAGGACAGACAACCCTCTGGCAGGGCTGACCCACCAACGGGCAGCAAAACTAGAAAGAGACAAAATGAACGAAATCAAAGGAAGCAAAGACAACAAAAACGGAGATAAAAACACACTAGACAGATGGAAAATTGATAGAAAAAGAGGCACCAACCTAAGAATGCTGAAAGGAGAAGGAAAGAAGTCACCACGGAAGCTCTGCAACAGCTACAATTTCCAAATGATCACAACCCGCCACTACGAAGCACTCACAATCGCTCAAAAAGGATGGAAGTATTTAGCACTGATTATCGTTAACTCTCTGCAATCACTCTAAAATCGCTCTAAGTGCTTGAGTGTTTTAATCGCAGTAAATGTGAAAATGATAGATAACTTCTATTTATACCCACGGTAAAAAAAAGCAATCCACCTCCTTCCAGCAATCTCCAGATAGACAAACCTCTGAACCCCGGGCCTGGGGATTATCCACGACGATATCACCTTAAGGAAAGAGAACATCGTGGCGAAGAATCCCGTAGTCTAGAATCTGGCTCTCGATAAAGGATGACAAACTCCAGGATCGGGGTCCCGGAGGCACGAGAAACCAACAAAACAAAACACGACAGTGGGGAAGAAAACCCTGGAGAAAGAAAACAAAAGGAGAAAGACAAGGCAAGAACCACAAGCAAAAACAAAAAAGGGGGACCCAACATTTTGCACACAAAATGTAGGGATGGGGATTCAGGGCATAACACAATCCATGTTTGTTTGGTGCTTTATCTGCTTCTCTTGGAACTGTTCTCCAATCACCATGAGAACTACCTCTGTCATTGCCTCTATCTTAACCTTGAGTAGACCTTGAATTCTCTCTCAACTTGCAGGCCCTTTAAATGATTTCATCTATTTCTTTGTGTCTACACTAAAGTTGGCCTCCATTTTGCTTTCCAATAACTCTGCTTTATCTACAATTGCAACCCCAAATCACCAAATCCACTATTTCTTTAAGTGGTTTCCTTCGACAATCTTGTTTTATACACTTTCCAAGGCTTTTTGCATGTCAATTAAAATCATGCCTAATGTCGTTTCATTTAATGAGGATTGCATAAGCCGTCAGGAGCCATTATAACACATCAATGTCCCATCCCATCCACCCACCTTGGGAATTCATCTAACTTTGTGACATTATTCTTTCCTCCTTCAGCCATCCTTTCAACCATTGGTTGATATGTGGGAAATTTCCTTTTTTCATCTTCTCAAATATTGCATTCATTCCTTACTCGTCACTTCATCATTAATCTTGAGATTTCAAAAATCATCCAAAACAATATCATTGGATGTGTCAAATGTAAGAGCCCAATTTGCTATTATGTCTGCTTCCTTATTTCCCTCCCTTAGTGTGTGAGTGATTTTAAAATTTTAAAATTGATTTAAAAAACTAAGCACCTCCCTCAAAACACTTTGTAGTTGCCATGTATTTGAGTTGTTCAATTTGATCGCTTCAATAATCACCTTAGAATCTCCTTCAATATGCACTTGATGTAGACGAAGCATCCTCCCAAGTTTTACAACAAGAAAAACATCTTGCACTTCAACCATGTTATTGGCCCCAACTTGTAGTTTATTCTCTGCCATTGCTATAATGGTTCCATTTGAGTCATAGGCTATAAAACCTTCTCTAGAGAAGCTCAATTTACATTTCAAATATCCATCGAAGTTTATCTTTACCCACCCCAGGTCCGGAGGAATCCATACTATTTTTTTTCATGTCTTAGCCTTCAGCATGACATTCCCATCATTATTATATCTTATTTTAATGCCAGGCCATGACATTTGCACTGTCCTATCCCATAAGGAGAAAATTGAATTTGATTTTTTTATAGCTTACTGTTGTGCTCATCACCTCCTTTATAGCCCCAGTTATCCTTTGAAAAATCTGATGTACTGATTCTGATACATTCTAAAAATTCTGTCTGTTTCTCTCTTTTCACAATTCCCATATCACTAGAGATGGACACACAATCCATATTTTAGATAGAGTGTATTTTTGAACTTGAGTAGGCCAACATTTGAAGAGTTCCAATAAATAGTTTGTTAAGGGTCCCTAAAATTTAGTTTTTGTCTTACCATATCCCAATATCTCAGCGCCATTTCACACTGCACTAGTAGGTGATCCACATCCTCACTAGCAATCTTGCACATCGGACATATCATGGGTCCTACAAAGCCATACAACTTTCCGCGTTCTCCTGTTAGCATTTTTCTCTGAATGGCCAGCCATGCAAAAGCTCTTGCCTTTTGTAGACAATCCTTGTCCCAACATAACTTATGAGGCCATTCCGCTATCTCCTCATCTCTGGCCAATAGATTATAACCTAGCTTGGCAGAATAATGACCACTCTTGGAAGCACACTATATGATATCATCTTTTTCATCATATAGGGTCACTTGTCTCTCTATTAGAATGTTGTTCAATTATTCCATTTGAGCCTCCTCAAACTCTATATAGTCTATGCTTTTCCAACACCATTGATCCCCCATCAGACCATTCCTAATCTCCATATAGTCTCTGACCTTTTCATCCCATGTATTTTTCATAATCAAGATTAGGTCATGTAAATTGTTATCTTCAGATAGCACCAACTTTCCATTTCAGGAGTCATCCCAAAATGCAGCCTCCCTTCCATCCCCAATCTACCAAGACAAATGATTGCATACCATAGGATGACAATCTATAATGAAATTCCAAATAGAATACCCCTTTGGAGGATCCCGAACCGTGAAGATTCACTTATTCTCCATTGAATCCAAATATTTTATTTTCAAGATTCACACCCATAGCTAGGATGATTTGGAGTATATTTCCCAGACTAATTTTGCACCTAGAGCTTTATTGATCAAATGCCATTTTCGTAGACTAGCACCACCTTTCTTCTTTGGTTTGCATATAGTGTCCCATGCCACTAAAGGTATTTTAGCTTCCTCCTGTCCCCCATTCCAGAAAAATTGTCTCATTCTCTGCTCAATATACCTCAAAACCTTTAATGGACATACCCTAAGTAAGATTATATTTAAGAATTTTGATTGAAAATATTTATATGTTAAAATGAGATATAGCAGGAATGAAATTTCAATATGATTCACTTCTTGAGATATTGAATTAGCTAAATAATAAAGAATAATCTTCAATTTGATTTGCTGGTCTGATGGTATTATTTTGTCATTACTTAGGCCAACACTGGTTGCAAGTTTGGAGATCTTTTATTTATGTTGTTACACGATGGGGATGACATAAATGCACAAAAAGGATACATGAGATTACCAACAAATTTAAAGAAAGCATAAGGAGGGGAAGAAACCCCAATGGAAGAATTTAAAATCTTGACAATTAAATTATCCATTCATTTGATTGTAACTATAAGGGCAGTTTGCCTTTTTTTGTAACATGTTAGAAATTAGGTTTTAATTTTTTCTTGGGCTACAACCGGAGGTTTTCTTCTTGGTTCTTTCCTGTCAGTATGCCCTCTTTGAACCAAGATCTTTGTAAACTCCATTGTTATTAATAATTTTTTTGGCTACGACCCATTACCCAACAAAAAAAACATGTTAAAGATTATATAGAAATAATGGATGAAGATATTTCTCAAGGCTGGAGATGGAAGCCCTTGGATAATATTAACATCCTAGATAAAAAGAGGGAAGAGCTTACTAGAGTTTTAAAAGAAAGGAACATTACCTTTCAGTTAGGTAAGGATAGACAAGCTTAGGAAGGCTCAAAATTGGGAGAATACAACACAAAGGATGGATGTGAGTATCTTATCAAGGGACAACTAAGACCTAAAACTGACATTTCTCTCAAATTATGTTGGGATAATAATCCTTTTCCTAAGGCTGGAATGTTTTCTTGGATTGCTTTGCAAAAAAATATATTTTGACAGTAGATAGATTTAGAAGAATGGGCTATGAAGGCCCTAGCAGGTGCTCGCTATGTGAGAAAGAGGAATAGATCATGGATCACATACTACTAACGTGCAATTTCTCTAACTAATGCTAGAAACGGCTATGTAACAAGTTGGGATGGGCCTATGCCCTTTCTAATTTCATAAAAAGTTTGTTCCAATCATGGCCTAAAATAAGAAAAATTTGCTTCTATAGAAATTATGGATAATATCTCCTTATATGGTCATATGGGAGTAATGTAAAGACCATAATAGGTGCTTGTTCAAAGAAAAAATGATGAATTGGGAGTAGTTAACAAATAAAATTGAAGTCGTCATTGTTAAAATATCAAATTGTAGAATTATGAATCAATACAAAGGTGATGCAAGGATGACTTGTTGGGATGAAAGGATGAGAGGCAGATGAAATGGCTTAAAGATTCATCCTTACGTTGGAATTGGGGAAGAATGTAACTGTATACACTAAAAAATGGCTTCGTTGATTAATCAATCAATTAAATATTTATTATTTAATTAATGTTGACTTGATGAATTAATTAAATATTTATTATTTAATTAATGTTTATTTCTTCTATTTATTTAATAAATTATTATATTTATTAGATAAATTCACTATAGTCTATTCCTCTTATCCTAGGTCTTCTAAATTATTTCTATTAAAAGTGATTTAATTAAATACACAATCACTAAATATGACTAAGTCCTCTAGTCCACCTCATAAACCTAGTCACCTTACACCTCACCTTGCCTAAAATAATTAATTATTATTAATTAATAATTAATCATTATCCTCACCCACACATGTCCTATTCTTAAGGGCTATGTGGCCTTATAAGACTTGGTCTCATGACCACATGTCTTCTCCTACACCAAGT
>MU224103.1:720567-739715 GCA_018584345.1 Thuja plicata | reverse complement strand
ATCAAGCATTTCCACAAGCATTCCATCATCCATTTGCATAATCAAGGTTTTAGACCATTTTGCATTCATTCATACAATCTCCACACTTTGGTAGCATCTTGGACAAAAGAGCTTCATTTGGAAATCTAAGAGCTCAATATACATTCAAGAAACCAAAGCTAGGAGGGAAATGGAGACAAGCTACATTGGGTAGGTGAAGGTAACTTTATTATTTTGCTTCATTTAAACTTGTAATCTTCATTGTGTTTGCATTTAGATTGATTTATTAGTTAGATTGATTAGTATCTCATTTAGAGTAGTTGGACATCTATTTTACATACATTTTTGGCACCCCCACAGAGAGATCTAGGAGACAGAGGTCAAGGACGAGGACGAGGCCGTGGTGGAGGTAGAGGGGATGATGATGACGGGGGAGATGACGGTGGTGATGCTCCTCAAAGAGGGAGGGGTAGAGGTGGTCCGAGGATGAGAGGTGGGGGTGCACGTCCACAGGGGTTGATGCCTCCACCTGATAGACAGAGATGACCATGGCTTACAACAAAGAGGGATCATCTTATACAGGCACATGTACGGATACATGAGGCAGCGCAGGCACCAGATCAGCCCAAGTAGGATATTGGTGATGACGTACAGATGCTGGACGCAGTAGCACAAGATGTACAGGGAGGGGATGATGTATAGATGCAGGCTGAGTATATACAAGTACAGGATGATGAGGTACAGGCATAGGATGCTAAGGATGTACAAGTGCAGGATGTTGGGGGCCATGATCCCTACTTAAACAGGGCGGCAGCAGAGGAGGAGGATATTGATGTAGATGAAGTTCTAGCTAGACTAGCGATGCTACAGTTGCAGGCCGACCGTGTCCCCAGACTAGAGAGATAGGTTGAGATGTTGGAGGAGGAGGTGACAGAGGCCAGACAGGAGTGGGATGCTGCCATAGAGCAACTTGGGGAGGCGGAGACTCTGTTGGATGAGCTAGAGTCTACAGAGTCACTAGGACCACACCCATACAACTTACGGCTTATGATGAGGGCTCGCAGAGAGATCACCTACTAGAGAGAGGCCTATAGATAGGTGGTTCCCTGAGATCAGTGGTTTGGGAGCTTTAGAGAGAGCTCATATGGGGTCAGGACCGTAGCTCCACAGAGACAGGGGTCAGTTAGTGCTGGTACTTCATCACGTCCACCCAGACCTCCACTAGGTTTAGGAGATCCATCAGGATCAGGGTCTTTGATTGCAGCATGTAGACAACGACAGACAAAGTCTGGAGGCAGTGGGTCTTAGGTATTTTGGATATACATTTTGTACTTATGTTATGGCGCCATTGTATCATATTATTGTATCTTTATTGTAGACTTGATAGACACTTTTGGACACATGGTTATATTATGGTATATCATTGGATATTTTGGATATGTTGTATTTCATAGACTCTTGATGATTGGATTTCTATATGACATGATTCTATGATGCATTGCTCATGATGATTTATATATATGTGGATACTGACATATTCAAGATATGATGAATGATTTTGATTATGCATTGGACTGTACGACTTAGTAATGATCATGCTTTATTTCTATGTGAATGCAAAATTATCATGATTATTCTCATAATGATTAATGTCAAATGGATGCATTGTGACTAATATAAATGGATAATGAATAATGATAATGAACTTAATGGAAGACAAAATGATAATAATGAATGAACGATATGTAATAATGATATAAAATGGAATGTATAATAATGGTAAATAATGAAATGACCTAAATTGTAATGAAATGTCATGTATGACAAATGTAATGATATTTGGACAGACATGCAAAGATAAATGGTTATATGCAAATGAGCAACTTTAAAACTAAAGATATACTATGAACTATGATAAATGCTATTATGTTTTTTTTTTTTTTTTTGTTTATCCAAAATGTCCTCAATTTGAAACAACCATGTGTCAGACACAAGAAGAAAGGACAAAGGGAACAAGGTGACCTAAACAAGATACCCTACAAAAATCTTATAAAATGAGTACTTCAATGATCTATTTTAAAATGCAAATGCAAAATGATATGCAAAAATGAGTATCTCCACAAATTCAGTAACCATCTTAAAACTTCATAAATTTTGGAATTTGATTTTCATCATTGAACTCATTATGTTGCAAGAAAATACAAGCACCATGGTATAATTAAACCAAGATGACTTGAGCACTTCTTGCATGGAGTTTAATATAGAAAACTTGACAAGCATCTAGGTATAATTGAACCGAGATGACCTGAGTTTTGTTTGCATAACAGACAAGGAATATCCCCCCCTCCATCAGGGAACAAATATTTGGAGTCGAGGTATGTGTGGCACATCATTGTCAATAGAATTTGTATACCAACATGATTTATAATGTTGTTCATGCTTATGAAACGAATGAAGGCTCTTATGCACAGACACCCCAATTATTTGTTCCTTTGACTTCATTGGAGAATATCCCACAAACAACAATAAAAGAAAACATCACATTCCATCCCGGCTATCCTAATCAATGACATATTTGGAGTTGTTAAGCTCCTGTCAAAGATATCCTAAAATAGCATAGGAAACATGATGACAAATGAAATCCTGATATGAATGCATAATCTTATTACAAATCATCCTAACATGCCTGTCATGAATATACATTCCTTTGCCAAAAGATAGTGTTGAGTTTGTTTGATCAGTTTGGTTGATAATGATGTTGTTGCAAATGTATAAATAAGCAGTCATATTTCAAAAGATATGTCATAGGTTATGGATCATGATTAGAATGGCATCGTATAAGAACCGTTGATTGTATTTGCTTGTCTAGTAAAAAAAAAAATACTCCGTTCTGTCCTCTTAGAGTCGCGACTGTTGTAGATCCACTTCCCAAAAACTAGGTCGAGGACATGCCCCCAGCTAGGTGATGGACTAACTTATTATGGGTGAAGAAAGACACACTGGACTAGGGTGAAGACTAGGATAGTAGACCAAGCTATGATGGGGTTTTATTGGGGATTTATACAAATGGGTAAGAATCATGGATTGGCCATTTTATTATGATATGTACAAGGCAAATAGTACTATGAGAGCCATGTTATTATGGTTATATACATATGGGATAAGACACTAGAAGAATCCCAATAGAAGGAGGAGCTAGCTTGTCGCAAATGGCGCCTGTTTCCAGGTTTTCACCACATGCTTTTATTGCAATTTTCTCTTGATTTTTTTTTTAATTTTATTTTGATTTTTCTAATTTTTTGATCATATCCCTAGCACTGGGATCTCATGCATAAAAATTCTTTAGGTGCATGCTGTTAAGAGGCTCATCCAAGGGATCACCCTCAGATGTTGACAACTGATAGGCTCTAGAACCATAGGCTGCTGTAATCACAAAAGGACCCAACCAATTGGGCTCAAACTTGCCCTTCTTCTCACGATGTTGCTGATTTTTGAGATTCTCTCAAAGGACTAGATCACCCACCTAAAAGTCTCTTGGTTTCACTTTACTGTTATATTGATGTGACATCCTTTGCTGATAGACTTTTAAGTGATCAAAGGCTCGTTGACGACGCTCATCCAAGAATTCTAATTCAGTTAGCCGTGTAACTCTATACTCTTCATCTGGAATCAAATCTTTCAGGGACACTCGAAGAGAAGGTAACTTGACCTCAAGGGGCAGGACAACTTTAGATCCATAAACAAGAGAATATGGCATGGCACTAGTTGGAGTACGGATGGAAGTATGATAGGCCCATAGGGTAGGGTTCAACTGGACATGCCAGTCATGACCAACGTCATTGACAGTCTTTTGAAGGATTTTGACAATAGTTGTATTGGATGCCTCAGCTTGGCCATTACCCTGGGGGTAATAAATAGTAGAATAATGGTGGGTGATATGGAATTTGGCGCATAATTCATCAATATCTTGATTTTGAAACTGTTTCCCATGATCTTTAATGAGGTGCATAGGGATGCCATATCAACAAATGATATAGTTAAGGATAAACATAACAACTTGTTTGCCTATGGCAGTGATCAAGGGAACAACTTCAATCCATTTGGTAAAATTCTCAGTGGCGGTTATAATGTACTTATGGCCATTGGAAGATGGAGGGTGAATGGCACCCATGAGGTTGAGTACCCACTGACTGAATGGTAATGTAGTTGTAACATGATGAAGCTGCTATGTCGGTGCATGAATAAGATTCCCATGAATTTGACACTTCTTGCATTTCTGAGCAAAGTGAAAAGAATCTTTTTCCATAGTAGGCCAATAGTAACCCATATGCATGAGCTTCTTAGCCAAGGAAGGACCACTCGAATGTGTTCCATGTATACCCTCGTGTACGTCTTGTAAGGAAATTTGAGTTTTAACATGTTCAAGACATCGTAAGAGATTACCATCAAGACCTCGTCGATACAGGGTGTCGGATAGTAGGAGATAGCAGGAGGTTTGGTAGAGAAAGGTTCGCTTTTGGTTTCTGGACAGGTCAGGGGGAAGGATATTGTCTTTCAAATAGGAATATATTTTTCCATAGGTTGGGGAATCTTGTCTGATAATATGACATATGATACGTGTATCAGGATCATCATACGCAAGATAGATCAAGGATTCCACTAAGAACTCAAAACGGGCTTTTGTATCCTCTGCATTAAATAAAGAAGCAATTGTTGCCATAGTGTCTATAGCCTTATTTTCCTACCTTGGAATCTTCTCAAAGGTAATGATTGAGAAATATTTCTTAAAGTCATCTACCATGTGTTTATATGGTAACAACTTGTCATCCTTAGTCTGATATTCATCATTAACCTGATTGATTATTAGCTGGGAGTCTCCGTAGACATTCAATTCAGTCACATTCCATTGTAGAGCCATTTTCAACCTGATCATCAGTGCTTCATACTTAGCTACATTATTTGTACAAGGAAAAAGAAATTTGTAGGACTTTGGTATGATATATCCTTGTGGTGTAACAAATAATATTCCAGCTCTTGAACCATGCTGAGTATAGGATCCATCAAAATATAGCCTCTAGGTTTGTGTAGATAATGTTAGGATGTGTGCATCTGGAAACTCTATTTGTATAGGATGATCATCAGTTAATGGTGCCTCAGCCAATTGATCAAAAATTACTTGCCCTTTAATAGCCTTCCTTTCCACATATTCGATATCAAATTCACTAAGCAACATGACCCACTTAGCCAACCTTCCTGTTAATGCAGTCTTGCTCAAAAGATACTTCAAAGGATCAATCTTTGCAACAAGCTTGATAGAATAATGAGACAACATGTAATGCCGCCACTTTTGTGAAGCAAAGACCACTGCTAGACATGTGTGTTTAATTGGTGAATAATGGAGT
This sequence comes from Thuja plicata, assembly GCA_018584345.1. Classification (NCBI taxonomy): domain Eukaryota; kingdom Viridiplantae; phylum Streptophyta; class Pinopsida; order Cupressales; family Cupressaceae; genus Thuja; species Thuja plicata. The sequence goes on along the minus strand of MU224103.1, from coordinate 734,334 downwards.
TCATATCCAACAAGGGTGCGACTAATATTATATATAGCCTTCTCTTTTCCCTCTTGATCTTGTTGGGCCAACAGGGCATCGAGTGAAACTTATGTGGCTAATATATAAAGCAAGAGTGGCTTCCCTGGAATCGGTGACATAAGAGTGGGAGGAGTGGCCAAGTATTGCATGATTTTAGTAAAAGATGCTTCACACTTATCATCCCATTTGAATAAGATGTTTTTATGTAACAGATGCTGAAAAGGATGACTTTTGTCTACTAATTGAGATACGAATCTTCTGATGACTGAAGGCACCCTTGTAGAGATCTTAATTGATTGATATTTGTTGGTGAAGCCATTTCCATGATTTCCTTGACCTTTTTTGGATCCACCTCTATTCCCTTAGCTGAAACAATATATCCTAACAGTTTGCCCGATGTAAGCCCGAATGCACACTTCTTGGGATTTAATCTTATTTGATACTTTTCCATTCGGGTGAATATCCTATCCAACACTCTTAGATGACCTTGTCTATTCTTGGATTTGGCTAAGATATCATCAACATAATCTTCCATCACGGTATGCATCATGTCATGAAAGATTATGGTCATAGCTCTTTGATAAGTAGCACCAGCATTTTTAAGCCCAAAAGGCATCACATTCCAATAGTATGTGCCCCAAGGACATGTAAAAGCAGTCTTTTTCTGATCTTCTGGTGCAATCTTAATCTGGTTATAACCGGGGAATCCATCCATTAAGGACAACATCTCATGCCCAACTGTTAAATCAACTATAATATCAATATTGGGCAAAGGAAAATCATCTTTAGGACAAGCTTTGTTAAGATCCCAAAAATCTATGCAAATCCTGATGGACTTATCTGGCTTGGATACTGGTACAATATTGGAAATCCAACCAACATAATCAATAGCTCGAATGAAACCCACATCCAGCAATTTTTTAAATTCTGCTTTGACCATGAGTGCAATATGAGGATGCATTTTTCTGAGTTTCTGCTTTATAGGCTTGACCCCAGGTGTAATGGACAAATGATGCATAATAAGATGAGGATCTAACCCAGGCATATCATCATAAGACCAAGAAAAATTGATCTGTCTCTTTTTGAAAAACTGTGAAAAGGCATCTTTTTCTGTCTCTGTTAAGGATGCAGCTATCTTCAAAATGTGTGGTGACTCCTTTGTGCCAATGTTAAGAGGCAACGTTGGTTCAATAAGTATAGCAGACTGTTCTTGATACATATAGTTGGGGAGAGTGTCAATCCTTCCATCTTTAGGTGCCTCAGAGAGGTTTTCATCCTCAGATACATCTTTTCTTTTTCCTTTTTTAGGATCTAACACTGCCACTGAGTGGTTTTCACCATTAGATCTATTTATTATTTTCATATTTTTATGACTGAAAGGATTGGCACCCTCTCCAAAGTAAGCCATGTCGTTGAGTTCTATGGGGAATCCTAATTTATGATCTCCTAATGGTAGATGATCTCTGATTCTGAGATAGTCAATAATAGCATCATCATTATGGAAAACATCAAGTTCGGGGTAATTTGGAGAATCCCAGGCAATAAGTTCGGGGTGGACAAGGGGTATCAGATCATTTGGTTTAGTCTCAAAGGAGGAGATGGTATTGATAGAAAAGTTCTCAAAGTTTATAATTGTATCAGCAAGGTCTATTTCCATACTCTCATCTGAATAGTCTATCTCAAGATAACTCTCACTTTCCTCACAATCGCCAAGAGTAGTATTAGGTGGATCTAATCCTAGTGGTTCTGTCCTTGGACTCGTTTGCTCATGGAAATTGTTACCATTAGCATGAACATCATCAAATTCCATATCTTCAGTATAATCAGAGAATAAATCCCATTCATAAGTATGAGAATCATCATCATCACCATTATTATCCCTAAGTCGGTTAATGATGCCTTGCGCTATCTTTTGCTTTGCTGGATCTACATACATGCCATTTTGCCAGATTGCAGGAGCCATAGAAATTTTGTAAAAGGGTTCAACCTTTTCTTTTCCTTTAGGTTCCTTTGGTCCTTCTCCTTTGTATCCTAGTCCAGTGGTGTCTCTTTGATAATTCAGATTTTTCAGGATTGGTTTTATGACACCTTCTCTTTGCAACCCTACAGGTCCACTTCCTTGATATCCCATCTTTTGTAACAAAGTGTATCCCGTTCCATATATATCCGATGATATAGGTTCATGTTTTTCATTCTCTAGATCTTTATGATGATGTAGTAAATAATTAGCATTACACTCAGTAGCTTCTTTTGATATGGTGCCCCCACTTACAAATGTGCCATAAACAAGTGTAGAAGGGCCTTCAGATTGTTGTTTGGTGATCAAGGATTTTCCATATGACTTAGGAGATAAGGGTAACTCTGTGATACACAAAGTTTGGCCCAAAGTATATTCTCCCATACTTTGTTCTTTTATATTTACCTTGATTTCATGGGATTTGGAAGTTGATGCTTTGTTACTGAGATCAATTGGTGTTGGTGGAGAAGATGCAATCCTATTGTAAGGCACCAAAGATTCAGTTGTTGGCTTTATGGTATTGCAATATTGAAAAGGATTTGGATCTCCTTTGATTGTCACCTCTTGACCATTATATGGAAACTTCAAACATTGATGATATGTTGATGGCATAGCTTGCATGGAATGAATCCAAGGTCACCCTAAAAGAATGTTATACGCCAAATCCATATCCAAGACTTGACAAAGCACATCTTTAACCATAGGACCAACTCTGATAGGAAGTACAATTGACCCCTTGGATGACCTTTCCTCATCATAAGCTTTGATGGTGATTTTCTTCGTTGGATCGACAAAATTTTCATAAAATCCCAAGTCACAGACTAGCTTTAGAGTGCATATGTTCAAATCAGCTCCTCCATCTATTAGCACTCTTTTAATATTATGATTTTGTACAATGCCTTCTATATGAAGTGGAGCATTGTGCGGTTGATTGATGGCTAGATCATCATCCTCAGTGAAGGATAAATAATGGGGGGTTGTCAAATGCCCCACCATAGCTTGGAATTGATCTTGATCTAGATTGGTTGGAACATTAGTTTCGATCAGAGCTTTCTCAAGGATATCTTTATGGGAAGGTGACAGACGTAAAAGGTCTAAGATGGATATCTGGGCTAGTGTTTTTGTCAGTTGCCCCAAAAGGTTGTATTGGTTGGAAACATTGGATGTAGACTTTGGAATGTAGACAACCTTGGTTTGGGCGGTGTTAGGCTTAGATGGAACCCCTTGAAGAGTAACCTAGGACTGGGCTCTAGTTGTGACATTAGCCGACTGACTCTTTTATTTGATGGAAATCACATTGACATAGGAATGGCATTCAGAAATGTGATTTATATAGTTGTAGGAGGTGGAATTGTAGTTTGCATGGTTATCACCTTTAGCATCAGATGAGTTCCCTTTCTCATGTTCGAGAAGTGGATCTTTGAAGGTAGTATGTGACTCATTAGAGGTGTGTCCATCAACACTGATTTCTTCACTGTCAATCAAATCTTGGATAGCATGCTTGAGTCTTTGACAGTTATTGGTTTTATGACCTTTGCCTCTATGAAATTTGCAGTAATCATTGTCATTCCACCAAGAAGGTTTCACTTGATGTTCAAAATCTCTATTCTCAGGAAGCGTAATGAGTTTCTTCGTGATTAACTTCCTTAGTGTAGATTCCAAAGATTCCCCCAAAGGAGTAAAATTTCTCCTACATGACATGAAGGGTGATTTTGAGGCACTGTTATTGGTATTCTGAGTAACACCTATATTTCTTTGAGTAGGTGGGGTGGGATTGGTTTTGCTCGCAAGATTCAAGATGGGTTGTGCAGATTTAACATGACAATTATCAACAATCCCATCATTAACAATGTTCTTGTTCTTGTTCCAATATTTAGATTTATCATTATTGTTGTTGTTGCTATTGTTGTTGTTGGAACTTGAACTTGATCCGACATTGTCTTTGGAGTAGAGCTTAATTTACCCCTTTATAACCATAGCCTCTTCAATTTTCATACCATTTTCAATGAGCTTGTTGAAATTTGGAGGGCATTGTAACTGTAACCTATAGCTCATCTCCTGTGTTAGGTTATGCACAAAGATATCCATTTTCTCTTGTTCAGGAATAGAGCATGGATACTTGGAAAATAGTTGACGCCATCTTTAAAAAAAGGTGAGGAAAGGCTCTCCATTCTTTTGATGTGTGTTACAAAGATCCAGCATTGTGACTTCATGTTTGATGTTATAGGAATAGTGAGTCACAAATTTGTTGATAAGTTCGTTGAAAGATTGTATACCTGGGGGTAGCTTGGAGAACCATTCCATGGCTTGTCCCCCTAAGCTACATGAAAATAGTCGCATAAGATAAGTATCATTGTGTGCGACTTCAATACATGCAGCACAAAACTCACAAATGTGGTCTTGTGGATCAGAATTCCCTTTATATTTATCAAGCTTCGGTACCTCAAAATGAGGAGGGAATGGAATCATAGTTAAATTCTTGTCAAAAGGATAGGGACATATATCCTCCAATGAGTATTTCTTGGTGGATGTGCCCATTTGCATGTCACACATTTTTTGTTGTAGCAATTGGAGTTGTTGCATGACAGGATCCAAAGATGAAGAAGGCTTTTGGGTATCGTTGAAAGTACTATGTTGTTTGTCCTCCTTTCTTCCATGAGTATGGGTCTCTTGAGAGCCACTGGGTTTTTCTTGGGAGCCACTATGCTATTCTTGATCATTTGTGTGTGGTGGTTCTACAAGATCTGTGACATCAAAACCACTAGGTAATTTTGCTCCTTGTTGAGCAAGCATGAGGAAGTACATTTCCTTGTCCATACCTAGGATTCTTTCCATGACACTATAAAACTTGGCATCTTGCATAGCATCTCTGATTTCTTGATCAGTGAGTTCATGTTCTGATGAAAAGATTGGGGTTGCCTTGGACAAAGGGTTCTCTTCATTGGGTTTACCTCCTTCCATTGTATCTATGGATTCTGGATCAATGGGTTGTTTAAGCTTCTGTGATCGAGTTTGAACCATAAACAATGAAAGATCAAAATAGAGGAAGATGTGAAGATAGACAAGATAGGATGAAATGGATGAAAAAGTGTTTGAGCTAGATAAGGTAAATGGATAATCTAAGTCGATAGGAGATATAGAGCTCACTATGATATGACAAAGAAGAACCTAAAGAGAGAGTGAAATAAACAAGTTTTGATAAAGGATGACAGATCCTGATATGATGAAAACTCGCAAAGGTCACAATCTGAAAATCAAGGTAGTATCTCAACACTTGGATGTAGATTTGGAAGATCTTCAAAAATGTATTGGATGAAAGCAAGAAGATGAGAAATGGTCAAACTAAAGATCAGAAAGTCTGTAAGGTCAAATATTTTTCCAGAATCACACTAAAGACATAAATGGGTATCCAAAAAGGTAAGTTTGAAATCTCGAAGACCTATGGAAGTACTTGCTGTGATGAATGTGCAAGAATAAATGCGCAGGCAGTTTAAACAAATGCGCAGGAATAATGCACAGGATCTATTTTTTTGATTTTTTTGACAGTTTTCGCTTGAAAATTTTGGATTTTTCTTTGTTTTTTGTTTTTTTGTTTTTGTTTCAGATGTTTTTGGCAAATTTGAAATGCATACACACACACGCAAGATATAAATGATCTAATCTAAATTCATATTAATGCACAGACACGCTTACAAATCTTAAGGCTGACAAGGACAATATCTATCGATCCCCACTTGGATAATAAAATCTAGCCACGCAATTCAAAGCGGACAACCTAGGAACTTGGAGGCACGAGCTCCTCCTTACAGTGCACTCACTTCTCAGGCACACCAAGTTCCAAATTCAATGGGTCATTACTTCTCAAAGAATCGCTATCTCTACTATGAACCGTGAGTAATGTGGGGTGTCTTCACAGGTTGGGCTACCCGTTGCACCAGTAAATAGAAGGATTTGTGGCCACTAAACAAAATCTTGTAGTAAGGACATCGGTTTAGGTGGTTATGATCAAGTCATCTTCCCAATTAAGGGGGCTCTCCCAATCCTTTCAAAGCAAGGTTTTCACCTTAACGATGTAGGGACTTTAACACACCACAAGGGTACTAGAGGAGATTTTGGTTGCCACAAAAAATTCACACCTGTCCACTGTGATACTAGTCAAAATGACATTTTTTATATACCGGTTTGGATGGGCTTGGCTTTAGCCTATTACCGGTTGGGTCGTTCCTTGGGACGAGTACCTCTTTTCCCAACAAAGACCACCCTCTAAAGTTTATAATAGTTTCTCTTACACCCAAGGTCCATGAATGGCGAGGGGAGAGGATACGTTGTTATAAACTTGGGTTTACAATTAAGCTTATAAAGCAAGACACAATAGACAGATTGCTAAGCTATAGAAGACACACGAAACTAAAAAGCATGTTGTATTTGAAAGCCCAAATGAGGATTATGGTTTATTTTGCAAAACCCCTAGGAATCTGCAAGAAAACTGTTAATAGTTTCAAATTAGGGTCTTCAAATTTTGACCTGCAAAACAACTTAGAAACTACCAGAACAAAAAAGAACTTGTTAGGATTGTTAGAGGAAACCAAATGAAGAGAAAATAGAGTTCTACAAATGCAGAAATGATTGCACAGAAATAGTCAATAAATGCGTAGAAATATAGGATAAAAGCGCAGGAAAAGCAAACGCATAGAAAAAGTTTCTACAGGCTGTTTCTGCGCATTTGTCCATGATTACTGCGCATCCATCCACTTCCGCTGCGCATTTTCTGTTCCTGTGTATTCATCCATTCCTGTGATGCATTTGTTAACTGTTTCTGCACGTTTTCTTTTCCTGCACATTTATTGACTATTTCTGCGCATTTATTGACTATTTATGCGCAATCATTTCTGCATTTGTAGAACTTTGTTTTCTCTTCATTTGGTTTCTTCTAACAATCCTGATAGGTTCTTGTTCATTCTGGTAGATTCTAAGCTATTTTGCAGGTCAAAATTTGAAGTCCCCAATTTGAAACTATTAACTGTTTTCTTGCAGATTCCTAGGGGTTTTGCAAAATAAACCATAATCCTTGTTTGGGCTTTCAAATACGACATTCTTTTTAGTTTCGTGTGTCTTCTATAGCTTAGCAATCTATCTATTGTGTCTTGCTTTATAAGCTTAATTGTAAACCCAAGTTTATAACAACGTATCCTCTCCCATCGCCATTCGTGGACCTTAGGTGTAAGAGAAACTATTATAAACTTTAGAGGGTGGTCTTTGGTGGGAAAAGAGGTACTCACCCCAAGGAATGACCCAATCGGTAACAAGCTAAAGTCAAGCCCATCCAAACCGGTATATAAAAAATGCCATTGTGACTAGTATCACAGTGGACAGGTGTGAATTTGTTGTGGCAACCAAAATTTCCTCTAGTACCCTTGTGGTACGTTAAAGTCCCTACATCATTAAGGTGAAAACCTTGCTTTGAAAGGATTGGGAGGGCCCCCTTAATTGGGAAGATGACTTGATCACAACCACCTAAACGGATGTCCTTACTATAAGCTTTTGTTTAGTGGCCACAAATCCTTCTATTTACTGGTGCAACGGGTAGCCCAACTTGTGAAGACACCCCACATTACTCACGGTTCATAGTAGAGATAATGATTCTTTGGGAAGTAATGACCCATTGAATTTAGAACTTGGTGTGCCTGAGAAGTGAGTGCACTATAAGGAGGAGCCCGTGCATTCAAGTTCCTAGGCTGTCCACTTTGAATTGCGTGGCTGGATTTTATTATCCAAGTGGGGATTCAGTAGATATTGTCCTTGCCAGCCTTAAGATTTGTAAGTGTGTCTGTGTATTCATACTGATTTAGATTAGATCATTTCTGTCTTGCGTGTGTGTGTATGCATTTCAAATTTGCCAAAAAATCTGAAACAAAAACAAAAAAAAAAAATCAAGAGAAAATTGCAATAAAAGCATGTGGTGAAAACCTGGAAACAGGCGGCTAGCTCCTCCTTCTATTGGGTTTCTTCTAGCATCTTGTCCCATCTATATATAACCATAATAACGTGACTCTCATAGTCACTATTCACCTTGTACATATCATAATAAAATGGCCAATCCATGATTCTTACCCATTTGTATAAATCCCCAATAAAACTCCATCATAGCTTGGTCTACTGTCCTGGTCTTCACCCTAGTCCAGTGTGTCTTTCTTCACCCATAATAAGTCAGTCCATCACCTAGCTAGGGGCATGTCCTCAACCTAGTTTTTAGGAAGTGGATCTGCGACAGTCACAACTCTAAGAGGATAGAATGGAGTATTTTTTTTACCAGACAAGCAAACACAATCAACGGTTCTTATGCGATGCTATTCTAATCATGATCCATAACCTGTGACATATCTTTCAAAATATGACTGCTTATTTATACATTTGCAACAACATCATTATCAACCAAATTGATCAAACAAACTCAAAACTATCTTTTGGCAAAGAAATGTCTATTCATGACAGGCATGTTAGGATGATTTGTTATAAGATTATGCATCATATCAAAATTTCATTTGTCATTATGTTTCCTATGCTATTCGGGGATATCTTTGACATGAGCTTAACAACTCTAAATATGTCATTGATTAGGATAGCCGGGATGGAACATGATGTTTTCTTTGATTTCTGTTTGTGGGATATTCTCCAATGAAGTCGAAGGAACAAATAATTGGGGTGTCTGTGCATAAGAGCCTTCATTCATTTCATAAGCATGAACAAAATTATAAATCATGTTGGTATACAAATGCTATTGATGATGATGTGCCACACATACCTCGACTCCAAATATTTGTTCCCCGATGGAGGGGGGGATATTCCTTGTTTGTTATGCAAACAAAACTCAAGTCATCTTAGTTCAATTATACCTAGATGCTTGTCAAGTTTGCTATATTAAACTCCATGCAAGAAGTGCTTAGGTCATCCTAGTTTAATTATACCATGATGCTTGTATTTTCTTGCAACATAACGAGCTCAATGATGAAAATCAAATTCCAAAATTTATGATGTTTTAAGATGCTTTCTGAAGTTGTGGAGATACTCATTTTTGCATATCATTTTGCATTGCATTTTAAATAGATCATTGAAATGTTCCTTTTATGAGATTTTGTAGGATATCTTGTATAGGTCACCTTGTTTCCTTTGTCTATTCTTCTCGTGTCAGACGCATGGTTGTTTAAAATTGAGGACATTTTGGATAAAGAAAAACACTGGCATTTATCATAGGTCATAGTACATCTTTTAGTTTTAAAAAGTGTTCATTTACATCTAACCATTTATATTTGCATGTATATCTTGAGTTCACTGCATTTATCATACATTTCACTTCATCATAATTTAGGTCATTACATTATTTACCATTATTATACATTCCATTTTATAACATTATTATCATTATAATTTTGTCTTCCATTAAGTTCATTGTCATTATTCATTATTCATTTATATTAGTCACAATGCATCCATTTGACATTAATCATTATGAGAATAATCATGATAATTTTGCATCCACATAGAAATAACAAATAATCATTACTAAGTTGTATAGTACAATGCATAATCAAAATCATTCATCATATCCTGCATATGTCAGTATCCATCTATATAAATCATCATAAGCAATGCATCATAGAAAGTAAGCATCATAGAATCATGTCATATAGAAAGTCAATCATCAAGAGTCCATCAAAAAATAATATACCAAAATGTCCAATGATATATCATACCATAACCATGTGTCCAAAAGTTTCTATCAAGTCTACACTAAAGATACAATAATATGATACAATGACGCCATAACATAAGTACAAAATGTATATCCAAAATAGCTAAGACCCACTGCCTCCAGACTCTGTCTGTTGTTGTCTACGTGCTACAATCAAAGACCCTAATCCTGATGGATCTCCTGAACCTGGTGGAGGTCTGGGTGGTCGTGATGAAGTCCCAGCACTAACTGACCCCTATCTCTGAGGAGCTGCGGTCCTGACTCCATATGAACTCTCTCTAAAGCTACCGATCCACTGATCCTAGTGAACCACCTATTTGCAGGCCTCTCTCTAGTAGGTGATCTCTCTGCCAGCTCTCATCATAAGTCGCAAGCTATCTGCATGTGGACCTAATGACTCTGTAGACTCTATCTCATCTAACAAAGTCTCTGCCTCCCCAAGCTGCTATATGGTGGTATCCTGCTCCTGTCTGGCCTCTGTCACCTCCTCCTCCAACATCTCAACCCGTCTCTCTAGTCCGGGGACACGGTCGACCTACAACTATAACATCGCTAGTCTAGCTAGCACTCCATCTACATCAATAGCCTCCTCCTTTGCTGCTGCCCTATGTAAATAGGGATCATGACCCCCAACATCCTATACATCATCGACATCTTATACCTGTATGTCCTCATCCTGCATCTGTACCACCACATCATCCTCTCCCTGTACATCCTATGCTGCTATGTCTAGCATCTGTACGTCATCACCAATATCCTGCATGGGCTGATCTGGTGCCTGCGCTGCCTGATGTATCTGTACCTATGCCTGTATCAGAGGATCTCTTTGTGCAGTAGGCCGTGGTCATGTTTGTCTATCAGGTGGAGTCATCAACCCCTGTGGACATGCACCTCCATCTCTCATCCTCAGACCACCTCTACCCCTCCCTCTTTGAGGGGCATCACCGCCATCATCTCCCCCGTCATCGTCATCCCCTCTACCTCCACCACAGCCTCAGCCTCGTCCTCGTCCTTGGCCTCTGTCTCCTGGCTCTCTCTATGGGGGCCTCTCAGCTAGATCTGTCAATCTAGGGAATGGATGATTCCTCATGTATCTCTCATACTCAACTGTCATCCCTGGGTCCATGACCCCCTGTCTCATCGACCATGCCTGAAATGGCATGTCCAAAAACTCTTGCCTTTCTATCTCAAATAGTATCATCGGCCCCCAGTCTCGTCTCTCTTGAAAGGTCCATGCAAACTTTGTTGTCCCATGAGGCATCCCCTGTATACGGCCAAACTGCCAGAGCACCCTGCTGCACATCTATCTCTTTATAATATAGGGAGTCCTCCCTATCAACCATCGTGTCTCAAAACAAAATCTGAGCTGACGCTCATCATCCCATACCTCGCACCCTAGGTAGGGTCTCTAGATCACAGAATCCATCATGTCAAAAGTGTATCTCTAGAACTCTAACTGTCCCAGCTTACGCTGAGACTGAACTGATGCATAAAGAAATATATATGGCTATCCAGCCCCTTGAAATCTGAGTGCTGTAGGCCGTGTGATGGCCATATGCTCCCATGCCCACACATGGAGTAGTGTAACCCCTGCTGATAATGATGCACCACCATGGTGCACCACCTGATGAAGATCATGATATAAAAGTGCTAAAAGGCACACTCCCCAAGCAAAATGGGTCCCCTCGTCCATCATCCTCTATAGAGTCCTACCCCATCAGACTACAAATCCGTGTGATCTTTGGTCTGGGAAAATGTATCCTCCAATCGCGCTAGCTAATATGACAGGTAGTGGCTCATATAGATCCACCATGTCCTCCCAACTGATCTCTGCATCATCTATATCATCATCACCAAAAACCTCTCTACACTATGCCAATCCACCATGCCGATCATAGTGTACTAACTCACCTGTGATAGGTAGTTGAAGGATGCGATATACATCCTCCAACGTCATGATCATCTCGCCAGTAGGTAGATGAAAGGTACTTGTCTCCGAGTGCCATCTCTCTGCTAGGGCTGTCAGCATACCTAGATTTGCTTGAATCTCGGGTGTATAAATCACATGATATAATCCAGTCGCACCAATCGGGACTCTATCAGTCTCTGACAACACTACCCTCAAACTCTGAGTCACAGGATATCTCTCTCGTGACATCAGTACATTGGTAATGTCCTCCTATCAATATCAAATCACAATCAAACTATCAGCTATCAATCAAAAAAATCTATCTATCTAACCTATCTGTATATCCAATGCATGTTTATCACATGTATCAAAAGATAATTTTATCAATTATCTATCAATCGAGACGGTTTACTAACGACCATGCTACAATGTTGACTCTCTTGACATCAATGATCATCACTATCCAACAAGAACTAGATCTTATCAGCCTATCTCTATGGAAGTTTGACCTAATTTGATTTTTTTAATTTGGTTACACTCTAACTTGCTATGAATGCGCAACATTTTCTAATGTTTGCGCAGCTTTTCTTGAATGCGCAGTGCAGCTGATTGTTTGCTCAGATTAACCTAACAAATGCATAGAATGTACACTTGCACCGATTTTCTAAACAAATGCACGAAATCAGAGGGCCTCTCTAATGGATGCGCAGAACCCCTAAACGAATGCAAAACTTCTTCGCATTTATCAATTAAAGCTGCACATTGATGCACCGCAACAACGCATCCATTTTTCGGGGCAAAAAAAAAGGTTTTTCTACCCTACCTATGATTCAATCTATCCTAAAAACATGCTACAAATCTATCTAGAAAGCATAATTGAATCAAATTAACAGATCAGGATCGACCACTCACCGACTCTCTAGAATCTGGTGGTCTCTGGAAGCGTCTGGCTCTCTCAGAATGGTGATCGGAAAGTGGGAACAATATCTTCTCAACTCTGCTCTTCTCTCTCCAAGCTTCCAATCTCCAAATGACAAGTGTACACAATGAGCTTATTGTGGACCCTTTTGACCCTTTATATAGCATGTGGACCCATTTTGCTTACCCTGTGGACCCTACCTATTGGTATCATTTCATCTCACCTTGTTTTCACTCCAAATTTCTTCTAATTCTTTTCGTGAGATTGATTGAACCCTTCACAAAAAAAAGTGTGTTCATCCATTTTATCAATCAATCTCTTGAGGGGGCATGCAAAGTTCATTTTCAGCAAACATAGTATGGGGCAGAAAGCTTGATTTTTCTTTGAAACAATGTGACAAGCACACTATTTCAAAGAGGGGCAAAATGTATACACTAAAAAATAGCTTTGTTGATTAATCAATTAATTAAATATTTATTATTTAATTAATGTTGACTTGATGAATTGATTAAATATTTATTATTTAATTAATGTTTATTTCTTCTATTTATTTAATAAATTATTATATTTATTAGATAAATTTACTATAGTCTATTCCTCTTATCCTAGGTCTTCTAAATTAGTTCTATTAAAAGTGATTTAATTAAATACACAATCACTAAATATGACTAAGTCCTCTAGTCCACCTCATAAACCTAATCACCTTACACCTCACCTTAGCTAAAATAATTAATTATTATCAATTAATAATTAATCATTATCCTCACCTACACATGTCCTATTCTTAAGGGCTATGTGGCCTTATAAGACTTGGTCTCATGACCACATGTCTTCTCCTACACCAAGTCAAGAAGCAAACCCTATTCTTAAGGAGCTTCTCAAGCCACCTCTAAGAGTCCAAAGTGACTCATGGGACACTTGTACCAAGAGTCCTCATGAGGAATAAGTCCTTCCTCTTTCCTCTCCATGGTCTTTGTGAGACACTTGACATGTTTTTTTCCCTTCCATCTTCTTCTCCCTTATTTCAATGTAGGAGGAACATCCTCCCTATTCTTCCTCTCACATTCCAACTATATCCCCTTTTATCTCAACCCCTTTAACCAAGTCAATAGCAACCCTAGGATCTTCCACCTTTCATTCTCCACCCTAGG
>MU224103.1:709894-720517 GCA_018584345.1 Thuja plicata | reverse complement strand
AACCCTAGGATCTTCCACCTTTCATTCTCCACCCTAGGATTGTGCCACCTAGGCTTAGGTCCTCCAAAATCCTATAAAAGGAGCATCATTCTCCCTTTGTGAGCTAATAGGTAATCAAGCATTCAAGAATTCAATTATTCAAGCATCCAATCATTCAAGCAATCAAGCATTTCCACAAGTATTCCATCATCCATTTGCATAATCAAGGTTTTAGACCATTTTGCATTCATTCATACAATCTCCACACTTTGGTAGCATCTTGGACAAAAGAGATTCATTTGGAAATCTAAGAGCTCAACATACATTCAAGAAACCAAAGCTAGGAGGGCAATGGAGACAAGCTGCATTGGGTAGGTGAAGGTAACTTTATTGTTTTGCTTCATTTAAACTTGTAATCTTCATTGTGTTTGCATTTAGATTGATTTATTAGTTAGATTGATTAGTATCTCATTTAGAGTAGTTGGACATCTATTTTGCATATAGTAACAAAAAAAATAGAGTTGATTATGTAGGATTTGAGAAATACAAATCCACAGAACCTGAAGAACACCTGCATGCAAGAAACCTATTACAAGAGAGAAGCAGAAAGGAGGAAAAAGCAGAACTCAGAATTACTCAAAAATGGCGAGAGAAAAATTATATTCCAAGTTATGAAAAAATAAATTACAAGGTTCACCCTATAAAGGAGAACAAACCCCTAAAAACTAAAAAATCTAGGTTGCACATTAATAATTAATAAAGAATTAATTATTAATACACCTAAGAGAAAGTTTAAGCACTAAAGAGTAATAAAACAACTTAACTAATTAAATCAACATGATTTAATTAATAAGTGATTACTCTAACACCCCCCTTAAGCTAAGCGCAGGGGGTAAGCTAACATAGCACATCTATGAAAGCAAGAAATGGGTCCCGACAACAAGGCCTAAATAGGTACCCAATACAAGGAAATCTCTGTAAACTGGAAACAAAGGAAAAAACCCAGTGGGAAAAACCCCTCTCCAAAAAGAGATAGAAAAATGCAGAAAAGAAATGGCTCAAGAGACTCTGTCAAGACCATAAGTACAACCAAACCCCCATGAGAGAGGGATGAGACACCAAAGCCCCCCCAAAATGAAGAAACTCCTATCACAATGGTAGATGCCTAATGAAGAATCCAAAAGGAGATCCTGATGCAGAAAATGATATTCCTCCCCTTGGGAAGAAACAGATCCAAAGGACGATGTTGAAGAAACCTTGTGAAGAGTGATGAACCAATCTAACTCAAGATGTGTGCCATGATCAGATGCTAAAGAATCTCTTTATCTGAACTAAAACAAATGATGCCAAACTCAAATTGATGTGGAGAATCCTGAAATGCAATTTTTGAATGCACTGATAATTGTGGGTGAATAGTGATAACCTGACTGTCAAGGTAGAGGATATGAATGTCCTCAAAATAATCCTCCAAATCTGCAATATAAGACTCAACAAACAAGAAGGAGATGTCTGCAAGATAAGATTCCAAATTAGCTATGTTTTGAAGGTGAATGCTGCCCTATTGCAATGAATCAAGAATAATAGGAGATGTTGGAGAAGTCTCAGTCTGAAGAGTAGGAACTGTGAGACAAGCCTCTGATCCATCGAAAGATGTAAGGGTGTCTAAATACTCATGCCCCTCTAAATTATCACGATCAAAGGGTGTATTATCTCTCCAAGAAATGGGTAAGAGACAATCTAAAGTAGGATCCTCTGGGAATGGAGAGAGATTAGGGTCTCCATAGATCTCCCAAAGATGTGTCCAAAGTGGGTGAGGACAATCAATGTCTGATATAGCCAACACAGTGTCATGATCAATACTAGACAATATAAGTCCTACTATGTGATCTCTAATAATATCCCATGTTAATTCTCCCTCTGAAGTGGTTGGTTTAGGTATGATATCATACAAATAAGGAAAAAAATTAGGCCACCTACAATGTGTAAGTATACCCTTTGCCCACGACTCATTATTACCCCATTCCAAAATAAAAACTGAAGGGTGAGTAGAAAAACCCATGATAACTCTTTTAAATGAAAAAAAAATTGAGAAATATGACCTTACTACATTTAGATCAAAACCTGGTGCAGTGAGGAGGGAAACAGAAGCCACAACTTTGATGCTGAAAATAGGTACTCAAATGGTTGAGTGTGCATCCAAAACCTGCATGGTCGTCTCTGGATCAGAAAGAGCTTTCTAGCGATATCTTTTTTTTTCTAAAAAATGATACTGTATGCTCAAGTTATGGCCAAAAGATTGACAGGAGGTCAGAATAAGCAACTCATTGGAAAAAACTAGTCACTGCAAAAAATTTAGCGTCCAAATGGCCGTCGACCGTCGACGGTAAAAATTTTGAAGGTCATCTGACCGTCATGCCAGAAAAATATTTTGACCACCGAAAAAAATACAGTCATCAGAGGATGATGTCAACAACTGAAAAGCTAATGTCATCGACTACTGGTGGCGCGTGGGTGGTGGGGGGCGACACTGTGGCAGCGGGCCGGTGGCACCCGGACAGTGCTCCGGCGGTGGTGGCCCATGGGAAAACTACCTGTGGTGGGCTAGTGGCACACCGACCATGATGGTGCTAGGGTGGCACGCTGGCCATGGGCAGGCTGGGCTGTGGCTGCGGGTTGACTGCGCCAAAAACCAATTTTGTTTTGTTTTGTTTTTTATTTTTTTCTCAAAAAATGTGCCTTGAACAGCCCTGGAGGTAAAAAATTTCTCCAGAGGCACAGTAGGCCAAATATGTTGTGCCTTATATCAAAATAGGGGTTTTTGGGCCTTTTGGACTCAACTGTGAGGTTGATTTTTGTCCAAAGTGCTAAAAAAACTCTATCCCCAGATTGATGACAAAAATCCTGAAAAAAGCTAAGGTTTTCTCATTTGAATCACTGCTTCAGAAAACACCAAAACATGCAGCAATAGTATGACTCTAATACCATGTAGGATTTGAGAAATACAAATCCATAGAACCCAAAGAACACCTGCATGCAAGAAACCTATTACAAGAGAGAAACAGGAAGGAGGAAAAAGCAGAAATCAGAATAACTCAAAAATGGTGAGAAAAAAATTATATTCCAAGTTATGAAAAAATAAATTACAAGGTTCAACCTATAAAGGTGAACAAAACCCTAAAAACAAAAAAAAACTAAGTTGCACATTAATAATTTATAAAAGAATTAATTATTAATGCACCTAAGAGAAAGATTAAGCACTAAAGAGTAATAAAACAACTTAACTAATTAAATCAACATGATTTAATTAATAAGTGATTTTTTTGATCAGTTTAATTAATAAGTGATTACTCTAAAAGATTATTTATAAGTTATAGTTCAAAAAAGATAAAGAAAAAAAGAGAGTTGAATGCAGATGGAGACCTCCAAAAAATGGATGGTTCAAACTCAATTTTGATGGAGCCTCACATGGAAACCCAAGGCATGAATGTATAGGGTGTTGCCTTCACAAATAGGAAGGAATGGAAGTAGAAACTTTTGCGAAACCAATAGGCATAGAGACTAATAATAAGGCATAATTGATGACACTACTTGAAGGATTACTGATTTGCAAAGATACGAAGATAGAGAAAGTGGAGATCGATGGGGAGTCAACAATTGCGATAAATGCATTAATAAAGGGATCAATGTCAAATTGGAAACTCAATTCAATACTAGAAAGATTCCTACACTTGATTAAATCCCTCAAAAAGATAGTTTTCAACCATATCTATAGGGAAGGCAATAAAGAGCAAACAAATTAGCAAATATTGGAGCATACAAAGATGACAAAAGGTTTAAGTTTAGTAACTGCAATCCACTATCAATATAACTAGGAATGACCAGGTTGATGCATAATCACAAAAACATATAAAAGAAGATAAGATATATTCAATGATAGTTGGGAGGTAGGCAGTTCCAGTAGATAAGGATTTCCTTACGGTAAAAATATAGACATATGTATGGCTATGAAAATCTATACATGTATATATAGACACACACACACACACACACACACACACACACACACATATATATACACACACACACACATGCATGTATATATAGTCATAGATCCAGAATATATACATATATGTATATATATGTGTGTGTGTGTGTGTAATATAGGAAATAGTGATCAATGTAGACCACCAATTTCATGTACATTGGAATACCAAACTCCTTACAAGGCAAATCTAATTTGCACAACCAAGAGAGTAAGGGTGTAAATGCGTGATCCACACAAAATGTAGGAGTGGTGGTTGGTTTCCTTTTGTGATGATGTAAAGGATGATATGTAAAATTGATAAATGAAAAGAGATAATGAATTAACCTTGAAGTGAGAAGAGAAGGCTAAATTTTTAGATTTGGAGTTGACTGTTATGTACTACCAGAAAATAGAAACCGTTCAGGATCTGGAACTCAGGTACATGTATCTTTCGACTGTAAAATTTGCAAATCCTCAGGACAGTGTCGACCCAAGTCAACATTGTCCAAGAAAGTTGGCCTTGTCTTAGAGGCACAAAATTTGTTGGAATCTATAGCAGACCTGTCACTAGTTCTGAGATTCAGAAAATCCATATCCGAAGCTCCGACACTTGTTCCTGCACACATAAAAGAAGGGAAAATTATTGTGGGGAGGGGCTTGCCTTAGTCAAGCCCATGTATAAGAATTAACGTTGAAATTAAATATTTGTATTGAAAGAATTCTCACATGTAGTAGAGACTAGATCTAAAACAATGGAGTATATAATACCATGTAGATGCAATTATCCTTAGAATGTGATCAATAATGCTGATGCAATAGCTTTGACTCAACACAAAAACCAAAAGCAAATCATGTAAGACAAAAAATCCTGTAGTAGATGTTGTAATTCACCTCAGTGTTGAATGGAAGAAGAGGAATAAATAAAATACTTGATGTAGAAATGTAGATCCCCTTCCTTGATGTCAAACTCCTTTTCTTGGCCTCCAATGAAATAGCAAGATCTTGGAAGAAAATGCCTTGAATGCTTGATGATGAATATTTACTTGCACTTGGATCTCTTGAATGCACACTAGTTTTCTCAATAATATTTGCATAAATATAAGATCATATGTATTATAGATGCCAAAATGATGGGAAGAGGTATCATTTTATAGATATTTTGGGGCTTAGATTCTGCAAGATCGACCTAATTAAGCACCTAGGAGAAGTAACCCCGCTTAGGGCCTAGAGCCCACTATTAAAAAATGCCTTAAGACAAGGCCAACCTGATTCTACCTAGTCCAGGACAAGGCTGACCTGATTCAACCTTGTCCAGGTAGACTTTATTAAAGCCAGCTCGGGACCTAGGGTTGTGTGCAAAAAGAGAGGTCTGAAAGGCCATATTCGTTGGGAAATCTGGGCAACTTCCGAGATGTAAAATGCATGTAAAAGGACGTAAGAGAGAAATGAATTATAAATGGAGGAAAAATGTGAAAATATGCATAGAACTTGGAGCCAACATAGATTTTTAAGAAGGGGAGGACCTATATCTGAATTTATTATGTGTTTGAGCTCAATACGAGGTCCTACCATAAGGAACACACTAAAGTGGGCTAGAAATGGTTCCAAAATGAGCACAAGTCAAGTGCTTACTTTTTAGAATGGTACAATATATATATGTGTGTGTGTGTGTGTGTGTGTGTATATACATATATACATGTATATATACATATATTCACACACACACACACATATATATATTCACACACACATATATATACAAACATACATATATACACACACACACACATATATCTATATCTATGCACATATACATACATACATATATACTTAGATACATACATACATACATATATATTATATGTATATATGTATATATATGTATGTATGTACATACATATATGTATGTCTATATATATACATACATACATACATACATTCATACATGCATGCATACATATATATATGTATGTATGTTTTCATAGATATACATATTTATATAATATATACATATATAGATGTTTAAATTTACTACTAACAACTATATAAATTTACTCTTTAATACATACTATCCACTTAAATTTACTCACTCTCACGCGATTGCTTTGGGTAACGAGTTATGAAATGTCATTAATAATTATCACCAGTTGTGGGTGATATAAGCCTAATTATGTTACATAACTATCTTTTATTCTCTTGCATTCTCAGTAAACCAGGCAATCGATATTTATTGATGTCATCATGTTTTGAGATGATTACCTCTCTTGATAATTATCTCGAATTCTATCCATTTCCTTTTTTAACTCTTCCCTTCTTAATTAGTTGTTGTTTGTAGCTTACCATGGATACTCCGATGAAATTATCAAGTAAAAAGAGGCAGATGGTTTTTATAGGGGTTGTTACAGAGGACCGACTACAAGGTATTGTGAGATTATCCCATGACCCGATTATTAGAGCTATAATGTGGATCTTTGGTGATGAGCATATCTTTAATGAGGATCGAATTAGGGCTAATTCAGACATTGCCTCCATGTTCTTGGTTGTGGCAAAGTTTTTTGAGAAGGATAGGGAAATTATGAAGAAAAACTTCAAAAGAATCTTCATAGGGTATACTATTATAGATATAAATAAGGTCCTGGTTAATATTTATGATGACTTAACTATCCCCAACTATAGGCACTATGACATGCTTATATGGAGAAATACATCGGTTCTTAAATACTCTATTCTAGACATTTGATGCAGAGAGAAGGAGGAGATCATTAAAGAACACCAAAGACTTAATAACTCATAAGAATGACTATTACAACCATTAATTCATTGAAATATCTTTGTATATTACCAAGTTATACATTCTATCCATTCTTTATGTTTTTCCAATGGCTATGGTAGAACCAAAAGATATAAGTTTTCTTGTTGACTCAAAATCCTGACTTTATAACAAATCTATCTTCACCAAAAACACCATAACTCTCTCAAATATTAACCAAATTAGATAAAAATAAATAAATAAAATGAAAATAGATTCACTTATTAATATTTTTCAATTGGTTTGGTATCATCATTCTACTTTACCAATCCGTACCATACATTCCTTTCAAATTATTGCAAGAAAAATTAGACATTCAAAACAACCTTACCAAAAATACCATAACTTCTACAAATCTTAATAAAAATGGATGAGAACAATTATAAATGAAAATAGATTAAAATTAAAAACTTATCCAAGTGGTTTCAGATCATTTTCTAAAAAAAATATTTCGAACGAACCAAAACAACAGCCTGCAACATGAGAGAAATTTAGAAAAAAATACACACAAATCAAGGGTTTCTTCATCTCCAACAATATCCAACCCTCTCTCCAACCCTAAATTCAAATTGGTATGATATATTTATCATATTAAAACCAATTATAACTTCCCAACTAACTAATAACTCCTCTTTTCAACACTAATGACAATACTGTTCAAGTTTGACAATAATTTAAAAGTTGCTTTTCAACAATTTTTGCAACCTTTTACAATTTAAACAAATACACAAAATTGACCACCTAAAACATCTCCTAAGAAATTAGTGTTAGAGTAATAATTTATTTCACTTATCAATTAAATCATTTTGATTTAATTATTAAGTCACTTATTATCTCTAGTTTACTTAAGCTAAACTGTAGCCATATAATAATTAATTCTTTAACTAATTATTATCATGCAACCTAGATTTTTTCCCTTTTAGGGTTTTGAAAACCTTTATAAGGTTTGATATTTTTGTAATTGAGGATTCTATTGCATTGAAAAGTTTTTGTCCATTGTTTGCACATGATGTTTCCTCTTTCATCGTTCTATTTCTTCTAGCGTCCATAGCTTTTGCTTCTCTCTTTTTGTGATAGGTTTGCATGCAGGTAATTTTTGGGAGATGTAGGGTTGAGATTTTATCAACTCCAATATGGTATCAGAGATCCATATATTCATGAACCTGTTCTCTTCATGAGATATTTGGCCTTGTTCTTCAGATTTGTGTTTTCACGAGGTTTTCTATTTCAATTTTTTTTAGATCTGCGAGGGAGTTTGTTTTCTGAGCACTTTGGGCTCAAACGAACCTCATAGTTGCGCTCAAAAGGTACCAAAAACCCTATTTTCATTTAAGGCATATCCAATTTGGACACAATTACATTCTTGAGGCATTTGTTTTGCATGTACAACCCTATTCTGGGCACATTTTTTGAGGCAACAAAAACAATTCCATTTTTTAGCCATATCTTGCTCATTTGGTCTCCATTTCCCGAATTTCGCACATTGTTGGAAAGTTGGTTATGTGCTCTTTCTTTTGGTATGGGTTTCATTTCCAGAATCTTCTCCAGGTACATTTTATTTAGTTTTTTTCTTTTTTGCAATCTGGTGGATATCTTGGATGTTTCAGGTCTTGGGATTATTTTCCTTGCATGGGGTGACTCCTTTTTAGCTATTACTTATGTTCTTACAACTTTCTGTCATTCCTAAGCATTGTAGACATCTATTTATGTAGCATTTCTTTTTTTGCAAATGCACTGAGATAAAGTGTCATCTATTGCATACTTGGGATCTTGCACATTTTGTGTTTATTTGTACTTGCACTCTATTATAAAGTGCCATGAGGGGGTTTAATGTTTTCTTTGTTTTCCATCTACCTTCTTCAAGTGAGTGTTCCTTCCATGACATTAGCCTCATGATGTGTGTTAAGAGAGTGATCATCCTTGGCACCATCATTTATATGTATTTGTACTTTCTTCTGCACATTCTATGTTCCTGGTTCTTTGTCATGCAGTTGTTCTTGACAATTTGGTTTAGTGTACCTATCATTCCTCTCCCTCCTCAACATTATGAGGGGGGGTATCTCCTATTGGTTCTAATGCTTCTTTGGTTCGATGGAGTGAGCTATGTATTCAATATTTGTTCCTATGTACTAGGTAGATGCAGTGGCTACCTGTACCTATGCATTTTGATGAGATGGATCATTTACCATATGGACACTCTTTCAATTGTGTTTTCAAGGCATCCTTCCATCTTTTGATCAACTCTTCAAACTTTGGTGTTTTTTTTTTCATCTGTATCTTTGAGTTCTGATGTTTGCCTTTGTTTGCCATCCTGACTCGAGTAGTATCATTTGAGGGAACTTGTGCAAATTAAATTATTCTCTACCTAATCACGTTTTATTATAGTGAAGGTTCCAACATTTATTCTTTGATAATGTTTGTAGCTTCATGTTTCAGTGGTGTTCTTCATGTTCATCCTTTGTTCCTATTTTATGGGACATTCTCTAGTTTGGAGGCTTCTTCAGTCCTTCACTAGGATTCATCTCTATTTAGAGGGGTTTTTCCCACATGGTTTTCTCCTTTTCTCCTCTTTACATATCTTTCTTGTACTTAGGTACCTGATCAGGCCATGTTGTCGGGACCCATTTCCTGCTTTCATTAGTTGTTTCTAGGTTTTTAGCTACTCCCTAAGTTTATCTTAAGGGGGGTGTTAGAGTAATAAGTTATTTCACCTATTAATTAAATTATTTTGATTTAATTATCAAGTCACTTATTATCTCTAGTTTACTTAAGCTAAACTTTAGGCATATAATAATTAATTCTTTTATTAATTATTTTCATGCAACCTAGGTTTTTCCCTTTTAGGGTTTTGATCACCTTTATAAGGTTTTATCTCTTTGTAATTATTAATTATTGAGGATTCTATTGTATTGAGAATTTTTTCTCCATTTTTTGCACATGATGTTTCCCCTTTCATCGATATGTTATTTCTGGCCTCCATAGCTTTTGCTTCTCTCTTACTATAATAGGTTTGCATGCAGGTGATTCTTGGGAGCTGTAGGGTTGAGTTTTCATCAACTCCAATAATTAAATACATGAAATATGGTCACTTAGGACATTATAACATCCAATAAAATATAAAAACAAAAGAAAATCGATATTGTCTCTTGGAGGCATGAAAATCATTGGGTGCGCTTGCACCAACATTGAAGACTACGATGGGTTTGAGTCAAGTAAACCTATAATTTCTCGCAACTTAAATTTTCTACTCTGGCTATATCACATTAAAAGACCCGACAATACTCATTATTTTGACAAGTACTTGGCTGAGGAGGGCATCAAAATCAATATGAAAGTAGTAGACATTCCAAATGCTTCATTCCTTAATGAAGATATGGATGTTGAGGATTCAAGTGGAGAGTCTAGTAGTTGAGAAAGAAAAAGAAAGAAGTGAAGAAGAGGCAATCTGGTTGAAAAAAGATGAAAGAAAACCTTTGACCCAAAATGTGGATGGTTGATGTGATAAAAAATGAAAAAGTATTAAGTATAAAAATTAAGACATTAGCTTAGATTTTCCAGGGTGGGCCATTTTTTTTTCGTGTTAGGCCTTTGGTTACTCATTACAAAATTTCCTCATGGATGCTCTGCTTCGTGGGATTGTATATTTTGGATCATTCTGACTTATCCTTTTTTAGCTATATACCAAGTATTATTACTAATGCCTCTATTGGTTTCCTAAAGATATATATGTGTGTGTGTGTGTAACACACACACATACATGTGTGTGTGTGTGTGTGTGTGTGTGTATGTGTACACACACACACACACACAC
>MU224103.1:687868-709749 GCA_018584345.1 Thuja plicata | reverse complement strand
TTCTTTCATTTATATGTGTCTGTTATCATATGATATTGGAACTAAATATGTTAAGGGAGTAAAAGTCTCTCTTATAAGAGAAACTTTTACTCCCTTAACATATTTAGTTCCAATATCATATGATAACAGACACATATAAATGAAAGAAAGAATAGAGAGAGCCCAAAATAGAAGGCAGAAACCCATCATCCATAAAACCATATGTGTGTGTGTGTGTGTGTGTATCATATATCCAGGTAATTTATGGAGCAGGTTTGTATCATCAAGAAACATGCTGTATAATTACTTTCTGTATATGAGATTGGATTCAGTGGTTTTAATCATAATATTATTTTCTTTTCTGGAAATACTAACTAGTGCAAAACAAATTCTTTGATCTATATGATGATATTTTGGCTAATATCACAATGTCATTAGGTTGGTATGCCTAGTGGTGCAGGAGCACTCATAGGTTGACTAGGAAAACTAAGAAATCTATGTTAGTTCAGTTATGTGTGAGCCTTAGGGAATTTTTTTTATGTTTTTTTGAAGGTCATGTTGACCACAGTAAAGGTACAATAGGGTTTAGGTCTTTTAAGTCTTAGGACCTTTGCAAGGTGCAATTTAAGGCTAAGAGGTTGTAAAGCCTTCAAACTGGCACAAGAGCAATGATGAAATCATCATGATGTAAATAGGGTCAAATATGGATTAGGAACTTATTTTGGTCATAGTTATGGTTTTTGAGAAGGTTTCAAGAGTTTTGGAACTCATTTACTTAGTTTTGCTTAACATTGTCAAAAGTTGCATTTTGCAACTTTGCAACTTTTGAAAAGTTGCTTGGACAAGATGACAACTTTTACAAAATTGACCAAAAAGAGCCCAATAAACATAGTACATATTTTTAGGACCCTATTTATATGATTTCTTAACACTAGATCAAGGTTGGATGCTATTGTACGGATTGCAAATTTTGAATTGAAGGAAGCATAAGTGACTGTGTGTGTAATTTTCTTGTTTTTGCATTGTAGAGGTACTTTAATGGATTATATCAAGCACTGTAACTCATGAATGATGTAATGTAGGTTATTTCTAGATTTTGTGTTGTAGTAATTAATATTTTTGTTTATTTTTGAGCACTTTTTGTAAATATTTTGTAATCTGCACTGTCTCTGACCTGAACTAGACAGTTTGCAAAGAATGGAGTGCTAGCTCATTTTCCCATTGTACAAATTGTACAAACCTTTGGGAATAGTGACTAGAATCCATGGTTGTACATATTTTAGGAGTTGGGGCCCTTGAAAGCACATGAGCTATTTTTGAAGTCTTTCCCTAGGTGAGCTAGAGGAGAGCCCGGTTAGGGAGGACCATAGTGCAAAGCACTTAATTTGCAGAGGTGATCATTTAATGATGAAATTACTTTTGGAGAAGGAATATATGAGTATCAACAAGAATCATTGAAGAAGAAAATAAGATACAAATCCATTGGTGAGGGTAACCCTTAGCAAGTTGCAGAGAAGCCAGGAAAGGCCTAAAAAGCCTTGTTTTTGCTCATTTCTAGTTAGGGCATTGTACATACATTTGTGACCCCAAGACCCAAAAAATACTTAAGGGGTGGGCATATGGACTAGGAATCCCAAGAAAATATTGGGGGTTTATTTGGAAGAACTTAGGGAAAATCCTTGATTTCTCGGAGAAGGAGACCTAATAGGGCTAGTAGCCTTTTAGGCCTAAAGATGAAGTTTGGAGTGAGAAACTTGAAAATGGAATTAGATGGATTTCTAATGACCCTAGTTGGATGGGTTGGATCTTGTAGAGGTACCTCCACACCTCTATAAAACCAAATCAATAAATTTAAGGTTAGAAGCCTTTAGAGTGTATTAAGGGATAATGTGTAGTAAGGTCAGAATGCATCAAGTTTTGACTTGATTGAAGGAAATTTAATGATAGTTGGGTTGGCCAGTAGAACCAGGGGATCCTAGAAGAGAAAGGTCCTATAGGTTTCAAGTGGTGGAGAGAGACACCCTAGAATTCTTCCAAGAAATACTAAGAGCATGAATCCATGAGTGATTCATCCAATCCTCTCTATCAGATTGGTATCAGAGCCCCAAAAATATTTGGGATTGCTAGTGCATGTCAGATTGTGAGTCTAGTGGGTCCATGATCATGGTAAATAATGTGGAATTGGCCAAGAATGTCAATGATCAAGAATTTTATAATAGGTTGTTGAGGGAAAGAATAGCTCAACTTGAGCAAGCACTAAATGAAGTGCAAACTAAGACTGAATCAATCAGTGACAAGTTGGAAGGAAAAGAAGCTAAGGGAAAAGAGGTTGGAGAGGAAGACAAGACCCCTGAACCTGATCCTATACTACAAGAAGATCCTTTCTTGAAGGCATTGAAGGCTATGAGTGGGAAGACACTTGAAGGAATACCACTATTCAGTGGGAAGATGGAGGCAGATCTAGTCATGGACTGGATTGAGGGCATGTAAAATAACTTTGAATGTGATGGAGTGACAACAACTCATAAGGTCAAAGTTGAAAAATCAAGACTTAGAGGCTTTGCTTTGGCATGGTGGAAGTTTGTTCAATCAGAGAGAGAAAAAGAAGGCAAGAATCCAATTTCTACTTGGAAAGGAATGGTGAACCAACTGAGAGAAGCATACATGCCGGATGACTATGAAATCCAATTACATAAGAAAAGGAAAAGCTTAAGAAATAAGGATCTAGATGTTAATTCCTATACTGAGGAATTTCAGAAGTTGTGTATGAGATCAAATGTCTCTGAAGATGAAAGCCATAAGGTGGCTAGTTACCTTAATGGATTGAAATCGAATATCCAAGAAGAGACGACTCTTCTCAATCCCAAGACAGTGCACCAACGTTATCAGTTGACCATAAAGATTGAAGAGAAAGGCAGAAGAAAGCAAGACCGGTCCTCCAAGAATAGAGGAAGAGGAAGACACCAAAGAGGTCATAGAGGAGGATACCAAGGCATAGGGATTGATCAGAGAAGCCAAGGAGAGTCTAAACTTGCAGAGAATGGAAATGAAATCAATCCTAGAGGAGGTCATTGAAGAGGTAGAGGAAATTAAGGGGGTTCTAACAGAGGAAGAGGAGCAGGTAGAGGTAATTCTTACTTTGCTAGCATGAAATTCTATAACTGTGGACAAATGGGTCACCCTACTTATAGGTTCCCAAAGAAAACAACCTCTTCTAATTTAGAGAAGAGGATAGGATATGTCCAAGAAGACACAATGGGTGTTAAGTCACCTGAGATTAGTCATATAGAGTCAGAAATAGGGAGAACTTGATATTTAGAAGGGTTCTAATCAGACAAACAGTCAAGGAGGAACCAAAACAAAGAAGAACTCTATTTAGAGAAAGATGCAAGATACTTGGAAAAGTGTGCAAAGTTATAGTGGATTTAGGGTCTACTGATAACATCATATCAGAGGAGACAATTAAGAAACTAAAGCTGGAGAAGATACCCCATACCAATCCCTATAAGGTGACATGGTTAAATAAGGGACAAAGTGTCCTGGTTAATGAGCAAACTTGGGTAGAGTTCTCCATTGGAGGATATAAGAACATGTTAATTTGTTATGTGTTGCCTATGGATGCATGCCATCTTCTACTAGGAAGGCTAGGACAATATGACAAAGGAGCCCTCTATGATGGGAAAGAGAACACCATCTAGGAAAACATTTAGGATATAGTCATTGTTAGAGGAAGAGGAACCACAGTCAAATAACCCTAGTGTCTTGTTAAGAAGTGGCAATGAGTTTATCAATACTCTGCAGTAAGGAGGTGAAGGATATGCTATCATGGTGCAACCCAAGGAGGAAGAAAAGACTATATAAACACCTATACCAAAATAAGTACAAAACTTACTAGAGAAGTACAAAGACATAGTCAGTGATGGGACACCTGCAACATTGCCTCCTAAAAGAGCCATCATTCATCAGATTAAATTCATACCAGGAGCTTCATTACCCAAAAAAGTAGCATACAAGCTCACTCCAGACCAGAACCAAGAAGTGGCTATTCAAGTGCAGGAGCTATTAGACCAATGGCTAATCCAAAAGAGTATTATTCCATGTGCAGTACCAGTGGTCTTAGCATCCAAGAAAGGTGGTAAGTGGAGACTTTTTATTGATTCTAGAGATATTAATAGGATCACAATTAGATACATATTTTCAATTCCTAGGATAGAGGATTTGATGGAATATCTTGGAGGGGAAAAGTATTTTGCTAAATTGGATTTGAAAAGTTGGTACCACTAGATTAGAATTAAAGATGGGTATGAATGGAAGACAACATTTAAGACTACTAATGGGTTGTATGAGTGGAGAGTTATGCCATTTGGCCTCTCAAATTCCCCTAGCACATTCATGAGGCTCATGAATGAAATTCTTAAGGACTTCACAAGGATATTTGTGGTAGTATATCTAGATGATATGCTTATCTTCAGTAAGACAACAGAGGAGCATGTGGAGATGGTACTCAAAAGGTTGCAAGAAGAAAAGTTATCCATAAATATAGAGAAGTGTGAGTTCTTCAAAAAAGAACTTGTGTACTTTGGGTTTATTGTATCCCAAGGTTCATTGAAGATGGACCCAAGAAAGGTGGAAGCTATTCTAAATTGGCCTACACCAACCATAGGGACATAGGTAAGGATTTTTCATGGGTTAGCCCAATTTTATAGAAAATTTATTAGAAATTTTAGTGGCATACCAGTGCTAGACACCATTAAGGGTGGGATAAAGACTAAGTTTAAGTGGAATCTTGAAGCAGAGAAGGGTTTTGAGAAGTTGAAACAAGAAGTGGCTACCCAACCCATACTTCTGTTACCTAGTTTTGATAAGCTATTCACATTGGAGTGTGATGCAAGTGGGAGGAGTACTAAGCCAAGAAGGCAGACTTATAGCTTTCTTTAGTGAAAAGCTCAATGAGGCTAAAAAGAAGTACTCTTCTTATTATTTGGAGCTATATGCTCTAGTTCAGTCTCCAAGGAAGTGGATACATTATCTACCACCTAAGGAGTTTGTAGTGTTTACAGATAACTAGACACTTAGCTACATCAACACACAAGAAAAGCTAAGTAATAGGCACTTGAAGTGGATGGAGTATCTTCAAGCATTTACATTCACTATCAAGCATAAGTAGGGACAACTAAACAAGGTGGCAGATGCACTAAGTAGAAGGATGATGATAGTGCAAGAAGTGCAATTAAAAAGCAATGGGATAGAGAGTTTCAAGGATCTCTATGGAGAAGATGAAGACTTCTCTAAAACATATAAGGTATGTACTAATTTTGAGATTCACTTTCACAGTCAATTCTCAGAATATACATTGCAAAGTGGACTTTTTTTCAAGGGGAATCAACTATGTGTTCCCAAAGGATCAATGAGAGAAAATATCATTCAAGAGAAGCACAATGGAAGTTTGAGTGGAAATTTTGGTATCAACAAAACAATGGAGTTGGTATAGGGGTTTTACTATTGGTCTAAGTTTCCAAGGGATGTTAGAAGATATGTGGATCAGTGTGTGGTATGTATGAAAGCCAAAGGGGGAGCTAGAAATGCAGGTTTGTATCAACCTTTACCTATTCCCAATAGACCATGGGAATGCATTAGTATGGATTTTGTGGTAGGACTTCCTAGGACTAAGACAGTGTTGGATAGTGTCTATGTGGTGGTAGATAGGTTTAGCAAGATGAGCCATTTCATTCCTTGCAAAACCACACATGATGCTAGCTACATTTCTCATCTCTTTTTTAAAGAGATTGTGAGGATTCATGGATTGCTATTGAGCATAGTGTCTGAAAGAGATGTGAAGTTCATGAGTCATTTTTGGAAGACTCTATGGAGAAGATTGGGTACAAAATTGTCATTTGGTTAAGCTTACCATCCTCAAATTGATGGTTAAACTGAGGTGATCAACAGGGTGTTAGGTAACCTTCTCAGATGCCTAACCAATGAGTATGGACAAACTTGGGACTTGGTCATAACACAAGCTAAATATGCATATAATGACAGTGTGAATAGGACAAAAAGGAGAAGTCCTTTTGAGATAGTGTATGGAATGCACCCAAGGGGTGTGTTTCAGCTCAAAGATCTAGGAGCTATGGAGAATAGGAGTGGGCATGTAGAGGATTTCACTCAAACTATGAAAGAGATTTAGGAGAAAGTGAAGAAGAACATCACTGAGGCTACTCAAAAGTTTAAAGCTAAGATGGATGTGTCTAGAAAAGATATACAGTTTGTAGTAGGTGATTATGTCATGGTACATCTCAACAAATCTAGGTTACAGAAGGGAGTGCCCACAAAGTTACAGATGAAGAGAGTGGGACCATGCAAGGTGACAACTAAGTATGTAAATAATGCTTACAAGGTGGAGCTTCCTAAAGGTTTGGGTATTTCACCAGTATTTAATGTGGCTAACTTGATTAATTACAAAGGACCATAGACTGATATGAATCATAATAGTAAGGAGGTATTGCAGGATGTGAGTACTGAAGCCTTACCTTCCAAAGACAAGATTCAAGCAAATAGGATCTTGGAATCCATAGTAAAGAAGTCTACTTGACACAAGGTGTACATGAAGAACCTCATATAGTGGAAGAACAAGCCAGACCCAGAAGCTACATGGGTGGAAGAAGCTCAGTTCAAGAAGTATGGCATTGATCTATCCTTGATATTTCCCCACATTCCTTAGTGTTTGTGAAGAGGGGGAGAATGGTGTAGGAGCACCCATAGGTTGACTAGGAAAACTAATAAATCTATGTTATTTTAGTGGTGTGTAAGCCTTAGGGAATTTTTGTTATGTTTTTTTGAAGGTCATGTTTACCACAGTAAAGGTACAATAGGGTTTAGGTCTTTTAAGTCTTAGGACCTTTGCAAGGTGCAATTTAAGGCTAAGAGGTTATAAAGCCTTCAAATTGGCACAAGAGTAATGATGACATAATAATGATTTAAATAGGGTCAAATATGGGTTAGGAACTTATTTTGGTCATAATTATGGTTTTTGAGAAGTTTTGAAGAGTTTTGGAACTCATTTACTTAGTTTTGCTTAATATTGTCAAAAGTTGCATTTTGCAACTTTGCAACTTTTGAAAAGTTGCTTGGACAAGATGAAATTTTTTACCAACTCAACAAAAAAGAGCCCAAGAAACATAGTAACTATTTTTAGAACCCGATTTATATGATGCCTTGACACTGGAGCAAGGTTGGATGCTATTGTACGGATTGCAAATTTTGAATTGAAGGAAGCATAAGTGACTGTGTGTGTAATTTTCTTGTTTTTGTAATGTAGAGGTAACTTAATGGATTAGACCAAGCACTGAAAATCATGCATGATGTAATGTAGGTTTTTTCTAGATTCTGTGTTGTAGTAGTTAATCTTTTTGTTTAGTTTTGAGCACTTTTTGTAAATATTTTGTAATATGCACTATCTTTGGCCTGGACTAGACAGTTTGCAAAGAATGGAGTGCTAGCTCATTTTACCACTGTAAAAATTATATGACCCTTTGGGAATAGTGACTAGACTCCATGGTTGTACATATGTTAGGAGTTGGGGCCATTGAAAGCACAGGAGCTATTTTTTAAGTCTTGCCCTAGTCGAGCCAGAGGAGAGCTCATCTAGGGAGGACCATAGTGCAGAGCACTTAATTTGTAGAGGTGATCATTTAATGATGAAATTCC
Organism: Thuja plicata; assembly: GCA_018584345.1. Taxonomy (NCBI): domain Eukaryota; kingdom Viridiplantae; phylum Streptophyta; class Pinopsida; order Cupressales; family Cupressaceae; genus Thuja; species Thuja plicata. Next base: position 702,066 of record MU224103.1, on the reverse strand, counting down.
TTTTGGAGAAGGAATATATGAGTCTTTCCAAGAACTATTGAAGAAGGAAATACTCTACCAATACATTGGTGAGGGTAACACTTAGCAAATTGTAGAGAAGCTAGGAAAGACCTAAAAAGCCTTGTTTTTGCTCATTTCTAGTTAGGGCATTGTACGGACAGTTGTGACCCCAAGACCCCAAAAATACTTGAGGGGTGGGAATATGGACCAAGAATCCCAAGAAAATATTAGGGGTTTCTTTGGAAGAACTTAGGGAAAATCCCTGATTTCTCAGAGAAGGAGACCTAATAAGGCTAGTAGCCTTTTAGTCCTAAAGATGAAGTTTGGAGTGAGTGACTTGCAAATGGAATTAGATGGATTTATAATGACCCTAGTTGGATGGGCTAGAGATCTTAGAGGAACCTCCACACCTCTGTAAAACCAAATCAAGAAATTTGAGGTTAGAAGCCTTTAGAGTGTATTAAGGGCTAATGTGTAGTAAGGTGAGAATGCATCAAGTTTTGACTTGATTGAAGGAACTTTAATGATAGTTGGGTTGGCCACTAGAACCATGGGAGCCTAGAAGAGAAAGGTCCTATAGGTTGCAAGTGGTGGAGAGAGACACCCTAGAATTCTTCCAAGAAAGACTAAGAGCATGAATTAGTGAGTGTTTCATACAATCCTCCCTATCACCTAGAATGAACAAATTAATGTATGCATGTGAGAGTTTTACCTTTTAGGTTATAAGACTAGGTGAATTGATGAAGATAGTTTCTAAATGCTCTAAATATTTTATGGATTTCATGGGGATTGTGATTTAAGATAATGGTTAAAAAGATGATTGTTTATGCCAAATTTTAGAAGCACTTAAAACATGATTGAATTATTCTAATTTACTCTTGCATGATGATCACCTATGGACTGGCTTGATTCTTGTTTCCTGAATTTGGGTTGTTTGCAATACTATGAATACACAGAAACTAGATAGAAAAAGAGGAAACTCAATGATGATATGATTTTAATGCTCCTTGGTACACTAATATTTTGCCTAGTAATTGTTGGAAGTTGTTTTGTGATGCAAACAATATTTAATAAGTATAAGAAAGAAAAAGAAAGGCTTGGTTAATGAGGCTTGGAGGATTGATGTATTTATAGAGGGAGGGTTAGAGGCACCCCAAATGGAGAATGTAAGAGCATCTGTATGTAATAGAAAGCAATGTAAAAATTTTCTTTGTATAAAGGAATGAATGTAATACAAGCATCAAGCTATTAACAACAAAAATATTTGTAACATTTGTATATGAGGATTCCTTTCCTCATTTATTCCCCGTAAATAAAAATGGGATGATTGTAAATTCTATAAATCTTATATTTTTTTGGGGAAAGACCATAGGTTTTCTTTGTCTGGCTCTTTCCTACCGGGTCCCCTAGTGAGCTGGGTTGTAATTTAGGATTAAAATTAATAAAAAGGCTTTGACCCATTATTTCTAAAAAAAAAGTGGAATCAAAAAATCTTTTATATCAGTTTCTAATCAAGCTTTAACAATGTAATGTGACAATCTTAGGTTAGTAATGTAATGTATCAATATATTTATTAAAAATCCAACTTTTTTAATACATTCATTAACACGTATTAAATTGATGGAAGGTCTATTGGAAATATGTTATTGTTGATGACATTCATCGAACACTACGTGGTTTGTAGTGTACACTTAAACATTTTAATCTATTTATAAATTATTTCTCCACAAATTAATGCATAATTCTCACTTCCATGCTAATAAAGACTCTTCCTTTTCTTTTTAAATGTGACTGTCGTTCATTTTCAATTGTAATACCTGTACAGGTTTATTGCAACCATTCCATTAAATTACAAAATATTCAAAACCACAAATATAATTTACTAATATAATAAAATAATTTTTCATCATCTATATAAATGCTTCATCAAGTGCAACTAATGCACTTTTTTAACAGTAGAAATCTAAGATGGAAGTAAACAATGGCCCGAGATTGTGAAAACAAAAAATCCCAATTTTCAGCAATTGTACATTGAATGAATATACTCAAGCATTTAAGGAATAATGGGTAGATGAAATCTGATGAAAAGGGTGAGATTTCCATCCTCAAATGCAGACATCTGCCCAAAATAAATTTATATTTTTGATAAAATATAAGTGTAAAATAATATTTTTTCTAAAATAAATCACATCAAATATTGCATCATTATATTTTTCAAGGCATTCTCGAAAACCAATATTATACTAAGGAGAATCAATGCAAGCAGATTGAAATAATGATCAATGTTATCATTTATATTTTTTAAATTAAAAACCACCACAATAATTCAACACAATAAACAATGCGCATAAACCCTTAATAAAAAAACTGTAGGAAATTACTTCTTGATCAAAAGATTTTATGTCATTAGGGCAGTCTTATATGGTTTGTTGCAATGGTGGATGTATCCAACAGGCAACGAACAACAGAAGAAGATCACAACTCTTTATTGGGATTTTTGTGCCAAAGAAGTTCTCTTTGAGAGAAAAAGAAAGGGGAGAATGAATTGATATGCTCTTATCTGCAACGCCTCTGTAATTAAATCATATCATATCACCATTATAGACTATAAATAATTTTAGATAGTAAACACCAAAAATAATGGAATTGACACTGCACAACAAATTGACTTAAAGAGGACTGATACTGTGGATATTCGCATATCAGAAGATTCGCTTGAGACATATTATCTCTATCGACAAAAATATAAATTTTAGATGCCTCTACTGATTTTAAAATACCTATAGTTGCTTCATCTCTCATTTTTTAAACTGTCAGAGCATGCAAAGGGGTTCTTTTTATCTACACACCTTTGTTGCATTTCATCAGTTACTTTCATTATGAGTAGATTTTTTGTTGTATTAAATTGAATTGCATCTATGACTATTAAATAAGCATCAACGATTCTTGTATGGATTACATCCATTTTGATATTTCCACTCCTGGTTTGCAACAAATACATATTTTTAACTATTAATTAAATCTTTTTTATGCATTCATAACGGATCGATAAGAACTGCCAGTTGCCTATCATTTTTTTTTCAAAAAGCAAAACTGTTTACATTGAGGTTTGCTACCATTGTAAGAAGTCTCCTGGTTTAATTAGTTTTCATCACGTTGGCTAAAACTACACGATTTTTAGACCTTGGTTCATTTATAGGATGAATTTGTTTTGTTTTTTTGGAGCTTTTTGTATTGTTTTGGTGATAATAGTTTTTCCCTAATTTTTTACAGTTAAAATTAAAAAAAAACAATAAAGGAACACAAACAACCACAAAAATACAAAACAAATTCAATAAAGTCCCGCAATTTAATGAAAATCTAAAAATCACGTGCTTTTAACAACTCTTAAAAATATAAATTCAAATTTTCTTCACATGAGAACAACATTTTAACAGCCTATAATCATATTCCAGCTCAAACAAAAATATTAGAGAACAAAAAACAAAAACCCACATAGCTAAACTAATAACAAATTCTAGCCCATTTTAACAATAGACCAATGACAATCAATAGCTAAATGAAAAACAAATTGCAATGCATTGAACGATGAAGAAATGAAAATTAATATAATGTACAATAAAAGATGTCACAAACAAACCAAAGCTCTTGCTTAGCCTTTGCTCGACTCTTTCTTACCTTTTCTCAAATCACATAGCTAGATAACAGCTTGCAAAAACCCACAAAATTTTAAAACAAATAGAACAAAGTCATGACAACCGAGATCACAAAGCACTTAATTGTAGGCTTTTTATTAATTTTTTTTTTTGTATTTTTGGAGTTTGTAGTCCCTGCCTCATGACTCATCTTTTTGATCTATTTTTACTTTAGAATTTGAATTACAATTTGATACATGGTTATGTATATTTTAAAACAATGTTTCGTATTTTTATTCTATAAAAAAATTGTGTTTATGATAGACATACTTTATTAAAACATAATTATATATAATATAATAATGATATTTACTTTTTAACCATTTTTGAAATTTTATTGTGTAATTTTTATTTAATCAACGTTAAGGATTAAATCTGGTGAGTAAACTTGTAGAAGAAACATTCATTATACATATCAAGCATTACAAGAGCACAGAAAGAGGTTATGATTTATTGTGTAATTGAAATGTGTTAGATTTGAGAGTAATGATCTTATTAAGGTGACGTTTGATCTTTTCTCAATCTTGGCATGTATTAATAGAAATAGATTTTTTATGCAAATTGCATGTATTGAGGATCCTTGACTTCATGAAGAGATGTATGATGTTATTGTGATGACCTTTTGATTCAGTTAGCATTACTATGTTTTTCATGTGCTGAGATGAAAACAAACTCTTTGAAATGATAGTCAAGCAAGGATTTTTCAATGTCTTTATAATTATGATATATGCTTCTTGCATGCTCGTCAAATTTTTATATTAGTATTTGGATATATTATGATGCACAAATTATATTACTCTTGCATGTATCACATTGTTAATCTTTCCTCGTCTTGGGTTAGGTATCTTTTGTGTCATGAAGGATTCAGGGAAGTGTAACTACTTCGAAGTAGGGTGGTAACTGTTGGAAATGGGTTGAGTAAATGAGAGGGGAGGGGTGAATCAGTTACCACAAAAACAAATCCAAGTCCCTTAGATGTCTTTATTCAAACTTATCATTGTTACTCGGTTAACATAGATATTCTACTGTTACTCGGTTAACAAAGCAATCTTAAGATATTAACTATGTTTATCCTTTAGTGATTAAGTATAAAAACATAAAGCATAACATAAATAACATGTACACATATGACACCAAGATTTAACCTGGAAACCCAATTTTGGAAAACCACCAATTGCAACTAGCACTATTTTCACTCTTTTGAAGTGAGCCTTGTTAGGAGCCAACCTTGTTAAAGGTTAAAAAAATACACTGTTAGGTGTGACCCTGTTAGAGGATTTAATCACCCTATAAGGAGTGGTCTTGTTAGAGGTCTTCAAACACTTAAATGTAGAAATGTCACCTTGTGAGAGGATTTACAAAAGACTGTTAAGTCTACTCTGTAAAGAGATTTGGATCATTCCTACAATTGTTAGAGAGTAACAATGGATTGACCTATTTGATGAAGCAACTGTCTTTGCTAATTCTAATCTCTGCTTTGGCTTTAAACTATATCCTCACTGATCAAATATTCTATTGCATCTTTGTCTAGATGTTTTGTCCTTAATCAGAATCTCATTTGATTTCACCTTCACTCTTCATATCAAAACTCATACTCACATTCAGTCCAAACTTGACCTTGTATATATATGATAAGCCTTGTCAAGTCAGCCTGACTAACCTTCCAAATAAACAATAAAACTTAATTCTGTCGGCTGCATATAAACAATTAAACATAAAGTGTAAAATACTGTTAGTCAGCTGACTAAATATCTAACTCGATTAACACTATAATCCTTCAATGCCCGACCGTTACTGCAATGCCTGAGTGAACTCGATTAGAACTGAAAATCACTTTGGTATTCTTCAATGGCTAAGAGAGCTTGGCATACACTGACTATCCTCAATTTAGGTATAGACATTTGTGTAAAATCACTATATTTTTGTATGCATCAATGAAAATGCACAATTGAATAATTATCATCAACAATCTCCCTCTTTGGCATTGATGGAAACACAACATGTCATAATACAAGAAAATATGGATAAAAATAATTTATTAATGTCCTTAACTTCATTTTGATTCTCATCCAGAAAACTCCCTCTGTCTTCACAATCTCTGAAATAATTTCTCCCTCTTACATTAATCTCTATTTCTGATAAAATTTCTCCCTTTGTCATCAGTAATCTCTCCTCAATAATCTTTCCTTTAATAATTTCCTTTGGCATGACATCAATAATCTCCCCCTCTTTGACAACCAATGCCAAAGGATCTATCTAATGAATTGTAGTGTACCTGATGTACTGATTCATATGTAATAAGCTCTGACAATCTATATTAACTTGTGAGAGTTGTATTTTAGCTTGATTGATGCATCACTAATCTATCCATTAGTGAGCCTCAGTTAGGGGAATCACCCCTAGCTTTCCTCTAAGATACAAGAATGCATCCTTAGGTAATGGTTTTGTGAATATGTCTGCAATTTTTTCTTTAGTATTCACATATTCCAACCTTACTTCCTTGTCTTGAACCAATTCTCTCAAGAAATGATACTTTATTGCAATATACTTAGTCTTAGTTTGCATCACATGGTTCTTTGAAATGTTAATAGCACTAGTGTTGTCACAGTAGATAATAACTATTTCTTTGATTTCCTCCTTCATACCTGACAACAACTGTTTGAACCATATGATATTTGAACAATTTACTGCTGCAGTAACATACTCTGCCTCTGTTGTAAACTAAGAAATGCAATTATGTTTCTTGCTGGTCCAAGAGACTAATCTCTTAACAAGAAATAATGCTCCACCACTGGTTCTCTTTCTGTCATCAACACTTCCTACCTAATCAACATCAGTAAAAGTCTTTAAATCAAAGTTTCCTCCTTTCTTATACCGTAATCCATAATCTTCAGTACCCTTAAGATATCTCAGAATCCTTTTGATAGCCATCAAATGATTCTCTCTAGGATTAGCTGAAAACCTTGCAACAATACCAACTGCTAATGCAATATCAAGTCTAGCGTGAACATATCAAAGTTTACCAATCATGGATCTATAGGTAGTCTAATTTACCTCCTTTGAGTCATCATCCTTAGACAACTTATGTCTAGTAGACATAGGTGTCCCAACTTGTCTAGAATCTTCCATTCCAAATTTCTCCAGTATCTCTTTGATGTATTTAGGCTGAGTAATATAGATACCATCCTTCATCTGATGAACTTGTAAACCAACAAAGAATTTGATTTCTCCAAACATAGACATCTCAAATTCCTTACTCATAGCTTTGAAGAATGCTTTAAATAAATCATCATATCCAGTGAATAGTATATCATCAAAAAATATCTCTGCTAATAGTATCTTTTTATGAGGTCCTTCTTTGATGTGCAAGCTACTATTGTCATTAGTTCTCTAAAATCTAATACTTATCAAGTAACCATGCAATATTATTTTACCAGGGTCTAGGAGCTTGTTTCAGTTCATACAAGGCTTTGTGCAATTTGCAAACCATATTTATTTTGTTAGGATCAACAAAACCTTTAGGTTGCTCAATATAGACTTCCTCTTCTAGGATCCCATTCAGGAATGCATATTTTACATCCATTTGGTATACCTTGAATCCTTTGTGTGCTGCATATGATAGAAGATTTATGACTCCTTCAAGTATTGCAATAGGAGAAAAAGTTTCTCCATAATCAATACCCTCTTCTTGAGCATATCCTTTACACACTAATCTTGCCTTGTTTCTAGAAAATTCACCTTTTTCATTCATCTTGTTTTTGAAAACCCACTTAGTACCAATCACATTCTTGTCTTTTGGTCTAGGTACAAGTGTCTAGGTTTTTTTCTTTTCTATCTGCTCAATCTCTTCATTCATGGCTTCTATCCAAATTTCATCATTCAACACATCTTTAATGGATCTAGGTTCAATTTCACTAAGCAAACATGTACCTTTAAGTTTGTTCCTTGTCATTATACCTTTTGTCTAGTCTCCAATTATTTTCTCAGTGCATGATGCCTTCTGACATATTTTGCAAGTATAGGTTCCTTCCTCTTTGATTCTGGGCTTGCTCCACTTGGTTCACCATACTCAAACATTCTATTCTTCTCTTCCAATTGATACTCAGGTTCCACTGTCTGAGACTCAGGTGCCTCTGTCTATGAGTTAGGTGCCTCTATTTGTGACTCGGTTCCCTCTATCTATGACTCAGTTTCTTCAGTCTGAGACTCGATTCCCCTTGTCTATGACTTGGTTTCAACAGTTAGTAGCTCGGGTTGCACAAGTTGCAACAAGGTTTTTGTTGATGAATTCAGTGGTTGACATGGTTGTTGTCCAATCACCATTGTCTATGTCTTAGGTATAGTATCAGGTTCATAATATACAAAGTTCATGTAGTCCTCAGGCTCTTTACTACTTTGTTCTTTACTTCTCTCTACAAACTCATCAATCTTTACATGTACACTTTCTATGACTTTATGAGTAGCAAGATTCAAACATTTATATGCTTTGTTTTTACAAGAGTAGCCTAGGAATATACCTTCATCACCTTTGACATCAAATTTTCCATTTCTTTCTTCCTTTCAGATGTAACATTTACTTCCAAATGCCTTGAAATAATGAACATTGGGTTTATAGCCATACCATAATTCAAAAGGTGTCTTCTCAGTACCTTTGTTTAGCTGAACTCTGTTCAATGTGTGAATTGGAGTGCTAATAGCTTCCTTCCAATATTTGGTAGAAACATTATTTTCAATCATCAAGGTTCTTGCACAATCCATAATAGATTTGTTTCTTCTTTGTGCTATCCCATTTTGTTGTGGTGTACCTGGGGTAGATACTTGTCTCCCGATTCCTCTTTCATTGCAGAATTCATTGTACTCATTAGAAATGAATTCACCTCCTATATCAGATCTTAGGCATTTAATTTTCTTTCATGTTTCCTTCTCAACTCTGGCAAGGTACCACTTCAATTTTTGAAAAGCTTCTAATTTTTCTTTGAGAAACATGATAGTCATCATTCTTGAATGGTCATCAACAAATAGAATGAAATACTTCTCTCCTATGTAACTTGTTATTCCAATTGGTCCACACAAATCAGTATGCACTAACTCCAAGACTTCTTTTGTATTGTAATTCTTTCTCTTGAAACTAGTTTTGCCCATCTTCCCAATTTGACATTGTTTGCATATTTCCAGTTCAGATTTCTTTAAAATAGGAATACCTCTTACTCTTTTGTTCTTGCTTATGTTTACCAGGTTATCAAAATTCACATGACACAATATTTTATGTCATAACCAACTTTCTTCTACTTGTGTAATAAAACATGAACTTTCAGCGAGATCAAGATAGAATAGATTACCTTTTATTTGCTTGCCAGTTCCAACTAGGTTTCCCTTACCATCCAGGAGCTTGGCCTTACCATTCATGAATTATACCTTGAAACCAATGTTATTCAACTGTGCCACACTTAGTAGATTATTCCTTAGTCCTTCAACCCAATAAGCATTATCACATTTGATTCCTTCAGTTAGAGCAATACAACCTTTACCTTTCACATAACACGGTTCATCATTCCCAAAACTGACACTCCCACCATCATAGTGCTCAAGATGTTCAAATTTATTTTTATCACTAGTCATGTGGTGAGAACAACCACTATCAATTATCCAAGTGTCATTTTTTCTAATATGAGAGAAAAGTGCAGTCTTTTCATTATCTGAATCATCCTTAATAGCAATGTAAACCATTTTATCTTCATCTTCATCACTATCAAAATCTTTTGCAATATAAAAAGATTTCTTACCTTTGTCCTTTTAGATTTTGTAACTTTTGAAATATTTATTTCCTTTGTACTTGTTGAAATTTCTCTCACCTTTTTCTTCTTTGTTTGGACACTTAGCAGCAATGTGACCAACCTCATCACATGAAAAGAAAATCAATGGTATTCTTCCTTTGTACTTTCCTTTGGAAAATCTCTTTGCAAGTAATGCTTCAATGATTTCCAGATCTTCATCATCATAATCATCATCACTATCACTGTCAGTCTGTTTTCCTTTTGAGTTTCTATCCATCTTACCAAGGTTTAATTTAGCTTTGAATGCAGACTCCAAATTGCTAGGATTAGGAGAATAATTGTCAAAATTATCCAACTCAAAATTTGTTAGCCTTCTAACCAATGCATCTAGAGTTATATCATTATTGCACCTCATCTCTTGAATAGATGAAACTCTAATTTCATAGATAGGAAGTAAAGTTCTCAATAGCTTAATAACCACTATTTTTTCTTCAATTGTTCCATTGGAAGCTCTGATGACACTAACATTTTTCTTGATTATTTCCCTGTATTTTGTAATGTCTTCTCCTTCTTTCATTTTCATCTGATCAAACTGACCTCTGAGACTTTCTTCTTTGGCTATTTTTACATTGTCATCTCCTCCATGGATATCATGTAGTTTCTTCCACATATCATAGGCAGTAGGGTGATCCTTGACTTCATCAAATTTGGAATAGCTGAGTGAAGAAGCTATATCAATCATCATTATGTTATGATTCTTCATGTCCACCATCTAATCCACAAACATAGGTCTCGATGGTTGCACATATTTGTGATCCAAGAATTGCAAACTAGTATCTCCAATAATAGATAGATGTAGCCACATAAAATCTTTCCATGCATCAAAGTTGTCTTTGTTAATCTTGAGGGTATCCCTTCTGTAAGACATCTCCGATCTTTAGCTTAGGCCTTGAAACCTTCCCTAAAGCACCAAATGGCTCTGATACCAATTATTGGAAATGGGTTGAGTAACTGAGAGGGGAGGGGTGAATCAATTACCACAAAAAAAAATCCAAGTCCCTTAGATGTCTTTATTCAAACTTATCACTGTTACTCAATTAACATAGATATTCTGTTGTTACTTGGTTAACAAAGCAATCTTAAGATATTAAGTGTGTTTATCCTTTAGTGATTAAGTTTAGAAACATAAAGCATAAAGTAAATAACATGTACACATATGACACCAAGATTTAAAATGGAAACCTAATTTGGGAAAACCACCAATTTAAACTAGTTACTATTTTTCACTCTTCTGAAGTGAGCCATATTAGGAGCCAACCCTGTTAAAGGTTAAAAAAATACACTGTTAGGTGTGACCTTGTTAAAGGATTTAATCACCCTGTAAGGAGTGACCTTGTTAGAGGTCTTCAAACAATTCAATGTAGAAATTTCACCTTGTGAGAGGATTTACAAAAGACTGTTAAGTCTACTTTGTAAAGAGATTTGGATCACTGCTACAATTATTAGAGAGTGACAATTGGATTGACCTGTTTGACGAAGCAACTGTCTTTGCTAATTTGGATCTTTGCTCTGGATTTAAACTAGATCCTCACTGATCAAATATTCTATTGAATCTCTATCTGGATGTTCTTTCCTTAATCAGAATCCCATCTAATTTTTCCTTCAATATTCATATCAAAACTCATACTCACATTCAGTCCAAACTTGACCTTGTATATATATGATAAGCCTTGTCAAGTCAGCATGACTGACCTTCCAAATAAACAATAAAACTTAAGTCTGTCGGCTGCATATAACCAATTAAACATAAAGTGTAAATTGCTGTTAGTCAGCTGACACTAAATATCTAACTCGGTTAACACATTAATCCTTCAATGCCTGACCGTTACTGCAATGCCTGAGTGAACTCGGTTAGAACTGAAAATCACTTTGGTCTTCTTCAATGCCCGAGAGAGCTTGGCATACACTGACTGTGCTCAGTTTAGGTATAGACATTTGTGTAACATCACTATATTTGTGTATACATCAATGACAATACATAATTGAATAATTTTCATCAATAGGTAACATGCTCTAGCAATGTTCTTGCTCATGATGAGCTTCAGGGAGACATATGTCAAGAATGGTAACCAGACTACATTTTTAAAAATGATCTTACAATCATTATGTGAAACTGTTATTTAGCTATTCAAGATGATCTTCCCAAAACCAATATTTCTATTGAGGGATGGCATAGAGGATTTAGTGAATTGCTTCAATCATCGCATAACTCAATCTAGAAATTCATCAAAGAAGTGAAAAAGAACAGGGTCTCCAAGAGAATAAAATAGAGAAATATACATGATGGGGAGGTCACCTTTCTCTCCTAGACTCCTACTCTCTTTTAGGAATCTTACCTTGGATCCTATTCACTTCAGGATCCTCTAGACTCACACTTGAGTCTCTTAGGGTTACTCTCAGACCCTAAGCAGAAGGATTTCTATACTCCCTCTCTCCTAGGTTTCCTACCCATCGAAATGCTTCACTCTTCATCTCATCTTACTCTCCATTCCTGAATAAGGTCAGTCATGCACCTTCTCCTTCTATATCTCTCTCCTACAAGTTCTCTAGCCGGACCATTTGGCTTGCCTAGGACTTGTCTACCATTCTGACTAGCCTCTTCTCAATTCCAAACACAGAAACATAAATAAAATACATGAGGGATGCTTCTTAACGGTCACACTCCATAGGATGGATTATAAGAGTCAAAAAGCATCCATGACACCTGACTGAATTCAAAATCCTACTCTACAGAAGTCTGCACACAATAGAAGCACACACAGAAAACACAGGAAACTATTCTTTATTGAAAACTAGAAAATTACAATGCAAACTGAAATCTTCTTCGCTAGTCTACTCAGTCTCTAACTTCTCCAACCTCTCCATCCTTTGGTATGAGTTTCCTTCCTTGCTTATATATTCGGCCTCTTCTTGATTTGTAACCGTTTCTAGGTTACCTGCCGCCTGAGGATTCTAACTGCCTCGGCTTTTCATCTTCCTCCTGTAACTATCATCATTCTCAGCATGGTTGTCGACGTGGACATCATTTTCCTCCATGTCACTGAATTTTCCAATTCCCTCTGTGATGTTGACAAGTCAACATATTTTCTTCACTCTGACTGTTAGTCGCAATGTCGCGAGTCCTAGTAGCCATGCATGCCGATCTTGCAATACGTTGTTGTCGCGTTATCGCAAGACTAAGTAACTTAACCACCTGTTATCCTATAATCATGTGACACACGGTCATCTCATTGTCGCAGCACTAATTCACTTAACCATCGATTACCTCGCTACTTGGTGATACACTGTCGTCACATTGTCGCCACACATATTAACTTAACCGCTGATCTCTGCCGACTGTGCGATAACCATTGTCTCTTCATCGCAAGCTGTTGCAAGTTAACCGCTGAGTATCTGCCGACTTTGCGATTCACTGTTATCGCCTTGTCACAGCCGTTTCCTGCTAACCGCCAGTTTCCTTCCGACTGTGCGCTAATCCTTTGTCGCGTAATCGCAACTATTTCATACTAACCGCTGATCATCCTGCGACTGTGCGCTAAGTATAATGTACCTGGTTTGTTTGTTTAACCACCCTAGTGTTAGGAGTTACGAGATGTTAGGGTTTAGGAAGATAGTTGACTGCTAACTGTGATCTACTCCCGGACCACCATTGCTAAACAGCTAGGGCTTTAGAGCTAAAACCCTAGGGTGCTTTGCACCATACTCCCCCCTCTGCGAAGGAAGAATTTAGTTTGAATTAGTCGGCAGCAATGCCGAACTAATTCCTTGTTTTCTACAGTCTTCTTCATCCATCCATGTCACTTTTGATTCTGGTAACCCTAACCATTTGACTAGGTATTCTCTGTATACCCTTCGTCGAGTTGTCTTCTGAACTCGTGAATCCAGGATTTTCTCTGCTCTCAACTTTGACTTAGTTTTCACCCGTATATCCTGAACATCTTTTCCTATTTCCATCTGTTGAGTACTCTCAGGTATCACTGGTCCTCTATATGGAATAAGATCCTACACATTAAAAACATGTGACATTTCCAAATTGTTAGGTAAATCAATTTTATAGGCATTCTGCCCATATTTCTCCAATATCTTGCAGGGACCTATTCTCCTCATTTGCAGCTTAGTATGAATCCCCTTCTATAATCTGGCTTTGTTCAGATGTACCATTACCAGATCTCCAATTTGAAATTGGACTTCTCTCCTTCCTTCATCTACCTTCTCTTTTAATCTTTGATTTGCCTAAATCAGATTCTTCTTCACCTGATCATGTATCTCCTTCATAGACTGTGCAAAGTCATCAGCATGTCCACTTATCACTTCCTGTCCTTTTAATTCTCTGAGTTCACAAACTCCATGTGGATGCATCCCATATAAAATCTGAAATAGGCTTTTCCCTGTAGTTCTGTTAACACTATCATTATAAGCAAATTCTGCCTGTGGCAACACTTGATCCCAGGCTTGTCCATGCTCCTTTGTTAAACATCTAAGCAAGTTTCCCAACACTCTGTTGATAACTTCTGTCTGTCCATCTGTTTGAGGATGGTAGGTAGAACTGTGGGACAAATTAGTTCCCAATCTTCTCCATAAAGTCTTCCAAAAATGACCCATGAATTTGACATCTCTGTCAGACACTATACTTACTGGAAAACCATGAATTCTAACTATTTCCTTGAAA
>MU224103.1:649908-684914 GCA_018584345.1 Thuja plicata | reverse complement strand
ATAGACTTTTTACCTTCTCTTTCTCTTTCTTCTTGGATGAATTTCCACCAAGTTAAGGCTGCTCCTCTCAATCTAGACTTAGCAACTTTCACTTTCTGTGCTTCAGTCACTCCTTCACAATCAAAATAATTCTCCATTCCTTCAATCCATTCCATTACCAATTCAGAATCCATTTTTCCCGCAAGTACTGGTACTTCGTCCAATGCCTTTCCACCTAGTGCCTTAATAGCCTTCAAGAATGGTTCTTCTGGCATAGGAGGGTCTGGTTTTGGTATAACATCCTCCACTGCAACAAATTTTCCTTTACTATAACTCTCTGCTTCTCCAGCTACTTTGTCAGCAATATCCTCTAGTTTTTTTCTCATTAACTCTAGAGTTTCCTCAAGGAGTCTATTTCTCTCCTTCTGCTCATTCACCTCTTTAGCCAATTCTACATTTGTCACCATGGCTGATTCTCCTACTAATTGCTCAGTACTTTGAAACATCTACAAATTTCAAACCCAAATATTTAACTGGGCTCTGATACCAATCTGATGGGGAGGTCACCTTTCTCTCCTAGAATCCTACTCTCTTTTAGGAATCTTACCTTGGATCCTATTCACTTCAGGATCCTCTAGACTCACACTTGAGTCTCTTAGGGTTACTCTCAGACCCTAAGCATAATGATTTCTATACTCCCTCTCTCCTAGGTTTCCTACCCACCGAAATGCTTCACTCTTCATCTCATCTTACTCTCCATGACTGAATAAGGTCAGTCATGCACCTTCTCCTTCTATCTCTCTCTCCTACAAGTTATCTAGCCGGACCATTTAGCTCGCCTAGGACTTGTCTACCATTCTGACTAGCCTCTTCTCAATTCCAAACATAGAAATAGAAATAAAATACATGAGGGATGCTTCTTGACGGTCACACTCCATAGGATGGATTATAAGAGTCAAAAAGCATCCATGAGACCTGACTAAATTCAAAATCCTACTCTACAGAAGTCTGCACACAATAGAAGCACACATAGAAAACATAGGAAACTATTCTTTATTGAAAACCATAAAATTACAATGCAAACTGAAATATTATTCGCTAGTCTACTCAGTCTCTAACTTCTCCAACCTCTCCATCCTTTGGTACGAGTTTCCTTCCTTTCTTATATATTCGGCCTCTTCTTGATTTGTAACCGTTTCTAGGTTACCTGCCGCCTGAGGATTCTAACTGCCTCGGCTCTTCATCTTCCTCCTGTAACTGTCATCATTCTCAGCATGGTTGTCGATGTGGACATCATTTTCATCCGTGTCACTAAATTTTCCAATTCCCTCTGCAATGTTGACAAGTCAACATATTTTCTTCACTCTGACTATTAGTCGCAATGTTGCAAGTCCTAGTAGCCATGCATGCCGATCTTGCAATACGTTGTTGTCGCGTTATCGCAAGACTGAGTAACTTAACCGCCTGTTATCCTATGATCACGCGACACACGGTCATCTCATTGTTTCAGAACTAATTCACTTAACCGTCGATTACCTCACGACTTGGCGATACACTGTCGTCACATTGTCGCCACACATATTAACTTAACCGCCGATCTCTGCCGACTGTGCGATAACCATTGTCGCTTCATTGCAAGCTGTTTCAAGTTAACCGCTGAGTATCTGCCGACTTTGCGATTCACTGTTATCACCTTATCACAGCCGTTTCCTGCTAACCGCCAGTTTCCTTCCGACTGTGCGCTAAGCCTTTGTCGTGTAATCACAACTGTTTCATACTAACCGCTGATCATCCTGCGACTGTGCGCTAAATATAATGTACCTGGTTTGTTTGTTTAACCACCCATGTGTTAGGAGTTACGAGCTGTTAGGGTTTAGGAAGATAGTCGACTGCTAACTGTGATCTGCTCCCGGACCACCATTGCTAAACAACTAGGGCTTCGAAGCTAAAACCCTAGGGTGCTCTGCACCAATACGGTTGGACACACTACAAAACTAAGCAGAAGAAAATACCACGAACTCAAAGAAAGACTAAAAAGAATAGTTGATGGTTATGCCAATAATAATATTTTAGATTATATAAGATGAATTTCTCATTATTTGACACTTTAATTGAAAATTTGAATAATTTTTTTTTTAGAAATATACTTATAATTTATAAATTTTGTTTTCATTTCTCTATAATCTTATGGGGTTATTTTGACTGCGGGTTATTTTGGATCGGGTTATTATGACCCTGGGTTATTTTGTCATCAGGTTATTGTGGCCGGGTTATTCTATCCAGGGTTATTTTGGCCGGGTTATTATGTCCTGTAATCATGTAGACATAGCACACTAATAGTACATAAACATAAAAAATAACCTAGAATAGAGCTAATAAAGTAAAAAGACATAGGTTGTAGTCAAGAAACCTATAAAATTTGAAGTTTAAACCATATTACAAGGTATTACCATTCATAATAGAAAAAAAAATCCTACTCCTACAACCGGAACCATAGTACAACAAAATAGAGTCCAGGGAGTGTAGCAGGGTAACAATAAAAATATTCACAAAAAGCACAAAGGGGTAGGGGGTCACAACCTCGATCAAACATTGATTAAACATTATGGTATGGTCTAATGTCACAACCCAACTGGTGTAGTACATGATTACATGACATAATAACCCTCAACCAATGGTTTTGTAAGGGTCAACACCCTATTTTTATATTGATCGATACCTAAAAATATTCATAGTTTTTCACACTAAAATGTTCTATGTTGTACCAAGTTTCTAATAAAGTGCTTCTAAATTCGACAACACATGTCTTGAATTTATAATAAATTCTATGTAACTACAATCGACATAATCACTGGACCTCCTTTAAGTGCTAGTAACAAAATAAACTAAAACATTTATTTATAGATTTATATTGTACACTAAAAGGTCAATTTTGATGTGCTATATTTTTCCTATATTGTTTAGTTGATTAAGATTTAGGTCCAATTTTAGTCAGTTAAAATTAAGTGCAAGTTTTTCTTTAAGACTAGAAGAGATTTTTTGTATCTTATTTTTCAGATGTAATTAATAAGTGTCATTAAGAAGTGTTATATTTGTAGTTTGTGTAGCTCGTCAATTATTTTGGAACAATTTTTTGTGATGGAAAGAGGTGAAATAAAGTTTGATATGCAACACAACTAGAGCATTTGAGTTTTTCTTTTATACTTCCTAGATGTTTCTTTCCAAAATACTAATTTAAAACTTTAGCATTTTTTTAATCGTCATTTTGGTAGATTGACAAAGAATTTTTAATAGCATAGAGGAGGTAGGGTTTGATTTTAAATTTTTTGGGTTGCTTCCTACATGTCAGTGATCCGTAATATCATCAAAATATGGGTTATAAATTATAAATCAATTAATTGATTGAATTTACTAGTTATTCAAAATAAATGATGACTAGGAAGGAATGAAAAATATGAAAGAGAAGTCAACACATCATCTTTTGTTGTGAAAACCTTTGCAAGGGAAAAACTAGCTTAATAGCGACAATTGTATTGTCAATGAATTATGATTAGAACCTAGAGAAGTATAAATCATAAAATAGTGTGTAATAATATCTAACCCTTGTTTTATTAGGTTACATTCATACTGTTAACTCTATTGTGTGAATTACAATTGAAATTTATTTCTAAATGTTTTTCAACATTCAAATCTACTAGCATGTCCTCCTTGTGCACAAAAATTTGCTAGAAGCAAAAGTGGAAGGAGAAACATTAGGCACTTCACTACAAATTTCAGATTCTGTTGTTGTGAAAAAACCACTTCTTTTGTGAAAACTGGTGGTTTTTTTAATTCACCACAGTGGTTAAAAAATTTCCCTACAGGTTTTGAAATCATTATAATAGTTCAAAATTAGGGCTTTCAGGTAACTGGCATTTTTAAAATTGCTACATACATGAATTAGCAAAATTTTGTCCTATTGAAAAAACATGTAGTTTTAGAGAGTTGCAATTTCTTAAATGCGGAAGTCATTCTTTTGATCCTTATGGATCAACATGTTGGAAATCTTATGACTGAGAGGGGGGGGGGGAGGGGGTGAATTAGTACAAATAGGTAATGAACAAATTCAACCATCGATATGAATATCTGCATTATTAACTTCCAAACCACAAAGCATATAACTGAAGTAAACTAATAACTATAAAAAATATCAAGCATCCACAACCTCAACACACATAACACATATATTTTATCGTGGAAACCCTTTTAAGAGGGAAAAAACATGGTGGGGATGACACCCACAAGACAAATACTACAATAAATGAGATTTCCCTATTAGGAGCTACAAATACCCTTTCTAAGGGCTCACCCTATTAGGAGTGAATGGTTCACTATTAGGAGTAAAATAAGATTAGTTATGATCTACCTCTCTAGAGAATTTCAAACCTCAATAAATAAGTTACCCTGTTAAAGGATTTACAAATAAGAACCTGTTAAAGTTCACCCTGTTAAGGGATTTAACCTACTGCAACTATTAGGGAACAATAATATATGTTGATCTATAGAATGGCATTGATTGTCTATCAGGTCCTTTCTTCTCCTTTCCTTCCTAATGTTGTACTTATCTCTTCCTCTTCAATTCATGATCCTCCAATCTGAAAATATAATCGCAACCCTAAATCAAATGCTTTAGTGCTCCTTATATAGACTGTCATTAGGTCACACAAGACCTAGAAATTTCCACCATAGTCGGATCAAAAGATTAGCCAACCTCCTTGAAATCATCATCAATAACATCCAATATTTCATCCTCAAATGTATTACTAATATTTAGAATTAATATTTTAGCCTCAAATCCACCGCCTTAATCAAATTAATATGAATCTCTAATCGGTGATCAGATAGGTAAACTACCTTCTTACTCAAAACATAATTCATTCAAAACTTGAGATAAACTATTGTGGTTGGAATCATGGATTATACTTACCATACACAAACTATATCTATGATCACAATATATGAATATTTCCTCAACTCGAACACTACCACAATCTATGTATGATACTATTCTTCCTAAACATTAGTCAACATACATAGTTGACCTTCCCTTTACTGATCATGAACATTCCTTACTGATAATTATGATCATGATAACTGAATACATTTCCATCAAGAACAAACAATTATGCATCCACTCATGACCACTTTTCATATCTCATCCAAAACTATCATAATTCCAAAAAACTCCCCCTTTGGCATTGATGGAAAAAACTCATATAACCATCTCAAAATTTTGCCATGCATAACTCTAAAAAATCTTACATACATACATACATACATACATGCATAAATACATACATACATACCAAAAATAATTAAAATCATACTCCCCCTTACATTATGCATGCTCTTACATCTATCTCCACATCTATGTCTATTTCCCCATACACATATCTCCCCCTTTTTGTCAACAATGACAAAGGATTACACGTGCATGCCAGAATTATATTCTTTCAAAGACATCCTTGAAGAGTGTCTTTGCTAACTCCAACGAATTTTACCATGACTCTTGTAAGCTCTCCATATATAGAATTTTTCCATGGATAAATGATGCTAACCCTTCCATATCATTCAAAGTACTCACCTCTTGTAGAATTAGTATTGTTTCTACATCACTCACATTTTTCTGCATAAGATCTATGGTGGGATCTAGGTAGGTCTGCAACTCCATAAGTGATATTATCCTTTTATCTTTCTCTGCTTGCAACTACTTCGTGTTGTATGAAATAATTTTCACCTTAGCACTGTATGTTGAAACTAAACTAGCTAGGGGATCAAACTTTGTAACCAAAGCATCGATCTCATGATGAGCTTCCTCTCTCTTCTTTTCTAGATCCATTGTAAAATATGTAAATTTGGAAAATTTTACAAGTAACTATACTACCTCTTGTAGGATATCCTTTACTTTATTCACTAGAACTACAAGTGACTCTTTTTCTACTAATATAATCTCTTTCAACTTGTCAGTTTGTTGCTTCTTATATTCTTTCATTGCCAACTCCTTAGGTGCATTCTCAAAGTTAGGTACTTGATTAGAAATAACCTTGACCAATATACCCAACTGATCAATTAGATTATATTTTTTTCTTATCCCACATTAGGTACTAAATTCCTAATGATGTTTCTAGCTCCTTTTAGTATTATGAACTTCTTTTTCTTTCTCTTTATCCCATCTCTTTCCACTTTCTTTCTAAGCTTCTAAGACATCTTCATTATCCCCTCAGGACTCATTTGAGTAATATTAATAGTTGTTTGCATTTAATTATCTTCATTTTATTCTTCATCTACTTCCTCAGAACTAGTTGAAGTCTTTTTTTTTCTCTTCTTCACTATGCTACCTTCACCATTTAGATCCAGCTTCCTCTTCACTGAAAGTATATCATCATCATCCTTATCTCCTTCATCTTTTTTTGTTTTGTCACTTCCTCAGTAATCTTCTCTTTCAGTCCTTTAAAATCAGTTTGAGTATCAATGTTATGTATCTACACTGGGATATCAGAGATAACATTATCTATGACATCATTAATCTCTTCATTTGTTGTCTCTTTTTCTTTTGTTTCCTCTTCTATTGATTTTTCTTTAGAAGCAGTCTCAGACTTTACTAACTTTATCAATAAATCCATTGTTTCATTTCGTACCAATTGTGTTTCACCAATGAGGATTCTCGTGACTCTATTCCTTGTCTTAAATTCTTCTCTTATTGCTTCAATTATCAACTGTAGCTTTTCTGCAGACAATTCTGGTTGTAAAAGTGCAAGTTCTTGTTCCATCATTTTTCTGTCAATCTTGAAAGCTTCTCTCCATCTTTTGTCAACTGCCTTGAACAATTTCTTAGGTACAACCTTGTATATTTCACTTGGTGCTTTGCAAAAAGTATGTAGAATTTATGAAATTGCATCTTCTATATTTCTTTTCTCTGCACTGTTAAATTTATCAAAGTGAGTCCACACTTTTGTCATTCTTTCATATTCCTCAATATCTTTAAGAATATTTTCAAGAATAACAATATTTTCAACTTTGTCAGTTTCCTCAGTAGGCTTTCCTACTATAGTAGATTCCTTCCCACTAGCTCTCAATTCCTTTTGTTCCTTCTCAAGCTCAGTTTCAACTTTTTCTTCTTCATCCTTTTCCTTACCTCCTTTCTTACCCTTTGACTCTTTATAGCCTGATGTCATCGCTTTATTTATTCTGTAAGTTTTCTAAATAGTCTTAGATGACTCCTTTTCTAGCTTAGTCTTAAACAGAGTAGTAGAAGTAGATTTTTTTTTTCAATACTGAACTCCTAGTGAATCTCTGGGTTGTAAACTCTTCAACTTCAAGTCCAGTATCCTTGAATTATATAGTAGGTGTGCCTGCTATGTGCTAAAACTGTGTCACACTTCTATGAATCATTGTATCCAAGATTTATCAAGAATGAGATCTTGAATGGAAACTCATAGCTCTTTATTCATGGAGTGAAAGGGTTTGTAATGGAAGCCCTCAGATTGACCTAGTTTGCACCCATGCAAGTACACCATAAAATGAGAGATTCAAAGAGGAAGAGCAAGAATGCTAGTCTCCATGCTCATCAAGTATGCATGCAAATGAAAGCTATTCTATATGATAACAATGCATGATTATTCTATGAAAGGAAATACAAATGCAAGATTAATCTATGAAAGGAAAAATGAATCTAATCTAACATGCAAGTGCAAAATTAATCTAAGTGGATTGCCATGGGGCATGAAAGAAGAAGACAAGAAGAGAGAAGTTGCAATATCCAAGCTCAAGTGCTCAAAATCTCCTCCAAAATTTCTCTCCAAACCTGCAACATAGATAGCCTAAAATCTTGATTCCCAAATGAGAAGCAGAGGTTTCCTTATAAATAGAAATGGATGGTAGAGATTAAGAGGCAAAAAGAAATGAGCAATGGTGGAGATTTAGTCTTGGTTGATCCATGTGCTCATATCTTCAAAAGGCAAAATCAAAGGCTATGATTAAGAGGCAAAAATCCCACCACTTAGGAAGATGTGTAGAAAAAAGGAACTTCATTTATTTTTATTTAATTTATTTTCTTTTTCAACAAAGAGGGATTTAAGTGGGGGTTTTATTTAATTAAAAGAGGGATTTTCTTTTAATTAAATAAGATTATTTTATTTAATTAAAAGGGATATTTTAATTAAATGAGATAATATTATTTAATTAAGAGAGATTTTAATTAAATAAGATGAGATTATTTAATTAAAAAGGAATTTTAATTAAATAAGATTATTTTATTTAATAAAAAATAATTGTTTTTTTTAATTAAATAAGATAATTGATGAAATGATCAAACCTTAGGAAATATTGAAATAACTGAATTAATTACGATTTGATCAAGGAAATTGATTTGACTTAAAAATGTTGCAAATCAATGATTTAGGAATTTGATAAAATGATAAAATGATAAATGGGGACCCATAGTCCAGACGACCATTTTAGGGTGCATACATTTGCCCCTCTTTGACTAATGTGTGATCTCTATGAGAACACATGTAGTCAAAGAATGCAGTTGAAGTGTGAGATCGATTTGGGATCACAAAACAACCCAGACGTGTGATCTTTATGGGAACACATCAAGACAAAGGTAAGCCATTTGAAAAAGACAAGGTCAAAACCCCTATAAATTGGTAATTGACATGTCCAAGATAAGAATCTCAGGCAAGGTTGCCCCAAGCGGAGCACTTGATAGGATTGATAAATCTGAATCAAGGATTGAAGTTTGATAGGTACTGCCCCCTCGTGATCGAAATCAAAATGAGATAGAGGAGAAATAGAAAATTGATAAATTTGATCGAATCAAACTAAAGATAAGGTTCTTGATGTAAGATAAAAGATATATAAGGATCACAGAACCAAGGTAGATCATCAAGCATGAAAGATTATACCCCAAGGTTGAATTAGAAGAAAAGAAGTAGGGTGAAAGTGAATGGAAGATAGAAGTTTGGAAGAGGTGGAAAGAAATGGAGAGAAGAAGGAGAATTTGCCTTAAGAAAGAGAATGCCCCAAAATAAATCAACTGTTTACAATAGAAAATTTTGATTGAGATCACAAAAGTAGATAAGGAAATGAAGATCAGAACGTGATCCCAGTTGATTAAAAGTCCACAAGAAAGATGAAGGAAACCCTCTCAAAATCATAATGCAGCCTAAAATGCAAACTAGCATGAAGTCTAACAATGCAAGCTACATGAAAATGCAAAGGTGTACTTGAAATAGAGAAACTGTAACATAGGATTTTGTGTTCATCATTCATTAGAGAATGTTAAGGAACTTATTATCATCATTGGGCCATTATTAACGGACATCAGAAAATCACACAATCATCACTAGTCACAAGTGAAACTATGAAGATATGAATGTGATCAATATCGGATTGGAATGTGGAAAGATTCTAACATAAGCATCAAAGACATAAAGGTCAAGATGACTGTGATGTTAGCTTACCCAATTTGATATAACAAAACCACGCTCGCATCAAGGCATAGCGGCTAGGATGAATAGCATAATGGTTGTGCAAAAATAGTGAAGCATAAAGCAGGAAGAAAATAAAAACATGTTCCATGCCCCAAGGCATCTAGCTATGCATCACGGAGATACTTATTAGATAAGGACACTCAATGAAAATCAATAACAGTCAGCACACAAAGAAAAGATCATGACATAGCTCAAGCATTAAGTGTTGTGTTTAAAAATTTAAGTGTGTTAACTGATACTGAGTTCCGAGGATAAGGATTGAATGCTTGCAAGCAGGTAAGATCACATGACAAAACTAGGTAAGACCAAACTGATAAGTGTTGAAAAATACTCAATGTCAGGGATTGTATTAAGAAATACAGTTGGGGTGGTGTTGAAAAACACCACTTGTGAGATGTCCTAAAGACTAACGCATCCAAGAGACCAAAGATAACACAATTATGCCCCCTAGATAAAGACAAAGACCAATTCCAAACCAAGGCAACAAGGACAAGGCATGATGGAGAAAGCCTAAGTGTCACGGACATGTGCTAAGAAACATGGGTGCAAAGGCCTCAAGTAGCCCCCATTTCTAGGTTTTCACCACTTGGATGTTATTACAATTTTTTCTCTTTCATTTTTTTTTCAGGACTTTTTATAGTTTTTTTGAATTTTTGCTACCAAGGCACCTGTTTCCAGGTTTTCACCAAGGCATTTTTTCTTTTCTTTTTTGAATTTTTTGTATTTTTGGAATATGTAATGTTTTTGGAGATACATCAAAGTGCCTACTACTATGTTTTCACTAAGATGATCATTTTTTTAGGACATTTCTGATTTTTAGAATTTTTGACAATATATCCCTTTTTTGGATTTTTTCAGGATCAATAATTATGTTCAAAGGATGACCCCAGACATAATGGGAATCATGGATAGAAATTCTTCAGGTGCAAGGCATTGATAGGATTAGGGAGTTTCTCTCCCTTTGCTGTAGATAGTAAATAAGCACCTGACCCAAAAGCTGTTGTAATAATATAAGGTCCAAGCCAATTTGGTTCAAATTTTCCCTTTTGATCTCTATGCTATTGATTCTTAGGATTTTCATGTAGGACAAGATCTCCCACTTGGAATTTTCTAGGGTGAACCTTTTTGTTGAAGGATTTGGACATGCACTTTTGATAAACCCTCATATGGTCAAATGATGCTTGACGTTTCTCATCTAGAAGTTCTAACTCTTGAAGTCTCATGGTGCAGTAGTCTTCATCTATAACTAGACCTTTGAGGGAAACTCTAAGTGAAGGAATCTCAACCTCCAAAGGTAACACTGCTTTAGCACCATATGCAAGGGAAAAAGGAGTAGCCCCAGTAGGAGTACAAATACTCATTCTATAGGCCCACAAAGTCAGATTTATCTGTAAGTGCCAATCTCTACCATTCTTACAGACTATTCTATGTGTTAGTGAACATATTTTTCCCTTTGAAAAATAAAAATTAGAAACTCTTATACCTTGAATACAAAAGGAAAAATGCACTAACAATTGAATGAGTTACTCACAACTGCACTCTTCGTTTTAAAGGAACAACTACCTTATACAATGATTAATCTTCAATAACCCTTTATTAAGAAAGAATTTATTTTCAAGATACACTTTTGACCAAAAAGTATGAAAGGCTGCAATTCACATTCATCATTGATAAATGGTTAACTATTTGGAGATTCTAAGATCTTTTAAGATATCTAAGCCAACTGACTAGAACCTTAAACAGATGAATAAACTAAGAATGGCCGATTCATAGAGATATCAAATCTTCAAAAAATAATACTGAACAAATTCTGAAATATTCTTGCAAACTATGGTAGCATACTCATTTAATTCCAACTGAAACTAAAATAAAACACTTAAATAGACCAACTGATCAATCAAAATACCAAGATCTACTTATAAAACCAACTAATAATATATTATCATATTCAGAATCTTCAGTTTAATCAATACTGAAAAAACTAGAAAATTCTGTAAATTTTTTCTTCCAGAGAACCGACCCTCAAGTGGTCATCAAAATTAACATATATAGCCAAGTAGGGCTTGATTCAGTTTTCAAAAACAATTGCCTTAAAGAAAGCAACAACTTGTGGAAAAGAACTTAAAACAGAAAAACTACTTTAGCAAACTAATTGGCCGATAGGCCAATTCCAGCTCCGTTAGATGCTTTGGTGGCATTCTTTGCCACTTTCCACTCCTCAAATGTTGCAGAGAAGCTCTTACTTAGTTCCCAATTCAGTTTTGCAACTGCTTCAAACCTCTACAACCAAACATCTTTGAAATTTTGCATCTGTTGCGACTTGTCTTCAAATATCTTCATTTTCTCATAACCATAGACTACTGGTGACTACACATGAGCTAAAATTGAATGGTCATCCATTCCAATTTATTTAGAAGCTCTCAGTTTCTCCACCTTTTGATTGAAACAAGCCAGTATTTTAGCCATTTCACTACAAGCCTCATTTTTCACTCCAATGATTTTTCCCGTATATTCATTTTGTGCGTGCATAATCTCTTTTGAACTAATATGATTTTCAATAATCTGGGATGATTCCTCAATGGCTTGTTCATACAGTGAGCCTTCCCATTCTAGATTCATCTTAACAATAAACAAAGAATTCTCATCCATCCCTGACACCACCTTCTCAGAGAGGAACTTGTTTATACCATAGGTATAAACAAATTCCATGTTTTGTACTTTGATTTCCAACTACTCTTTTTCCTTTTTCCATAGATCCATTATTCTCTCAATTACCTTTAATAAATGTTCAGATTTATCTATCAAACTATCAAAATCACCAACAAATTTCTCGTATATTCATTTTGTGCATGCATAATCTCTTTTGAACTAATATGATTTTCAATAATCTGGGATGATTCCTCAATGGCTTGTTCAAATAGTGAGCCTTCCCATTCCAGATTCATCTTAACAATAAACAAAGAATTCTCATCCATCCCTGACACCACCTTCTCAGAGAGGAACTTGTTTATACCATAGGTATAAACAAATTCCATGTTGTGTACTTTGATTTCCAACTGCTCTTTTTCCTTTTTCCATAGATCCATTATTCTCTCAATTACCTTTAATAACTATTCAGATTTATCTATCAAACTATCAAAATCACCAGCAAATTTAATAATTTATTTGGTTACCTTATCCATCCATTAGAAGAAAGCCTTTGAAATAGACCTGTCCTTGTGCACTTGATCTAAGAATTTTTGATTCTCTAGAGACTTGACATCCAGATCAAAAGGGACCATTAACAGTGGTTGAGGTGAAGGATCCTGAAGCTGTTTGATGTATTTGGCCATTTCACAAAGAGCATCCTTTAATCTTATTTTATCTTCGGCATCCTTCTGCACTCGATGGTTGATCTTTTTTGTTTGCTAAGTTCAGAATCTTTAGGTCAGTGGCCCTGGTAGACATTCCCAGATCTATCTTTTCCACAAGAGAATATTTTTCTGTAACTTCATCACTGGTTTTGTCAAAATTCGGCTTGAATATTTCTACCATCCAATGACCCATTTTTGCATCCAAATCAACCATTTCTTTAGATTCTACATTCTACACTCACACTCTCTTGTGTATGTGCCTGATATTGCAGTGAAAATCATCTTGACTCAATAGGATGTAGGATGTAACAATAGAGGAGCATGGGTAGCTAAAACCCAAGAATATGACATAGAGATCAAGCCCACCAAGTTGGTGAGGGGAAATTCATTGTGAAAGGCAATGGTGGAGAATTGAACAAATGAAGACCCAGAAGCTGTACACTTAGTTTTGGCAGTAAGTATGCAAGACCCTTGGTTTGAAAATATTGTGTATTTCCTGACATATGGTGAATTCCCTGAAGGGTTAACTTTGAAGCAAAGAAGGGACCTAAAACTAAACACTTCTAAATAGGTAATCTAGGAAGATAGATTATATAAGAGATCTATAGATGGAACTTTCCTCTGGTGTGTCAACAGACAACAACAAGAGAAGTTGTTAAAGGTGTTTCATGATGAAGCTTGCGGGGGACACTTCTCCTCATCAGTCACTGCATTCAAGATTTTGAGATAGTGTTATTACTGGCCAGGAATGTTTAGAGATGTGTACCATTGGGTAGAAAGGTGTGAGAAATGCAAAATATTTACCGGAAAGCCATAATTGGAAGCACTACCTCTGAGACTAGTGATAATTGAAGGTCCTTTTCAGAAATGGGGTCTTGATTTTATTGGTCCTATAAACCCCACGTCTATTGCAGGTCATACCTACATAATCATTGTGACTGATTACTTCATGAAATGGGTGGAGGCAAAAGAAACCAAGAGAACTACTTCAGAAGTAGTATGTGAGTTTATCAAAGAAAACATTTTGGTGAGATTTGGTGTGCCTGTCAAGTTAGTTATGGATAATGCTACATACTTTTTCTCTAAAGAAATTACTGAGTTTTGCTTGAGTATGGCATCATGATTAGTCATTCGTATGATTACTTCCCTTAAGGGAATGGACAAGCTGAGTCTAGCAATAAAAATTTGGTAAACATTATGAAAAAGCTCATGGAAGATAATTAGAGAACCTAGCATAAGAAAATCTATGAAGCCCTATGGGCGGATAGAGTGACTCCCAAAAGAGCTATCGGTGTATCTCCTTTTGAACTTGTTTACAGGGTAGAAGCCAGTCTTCCATTACCATTAGAGTTATCTACTTGCAAACTAAGGACAACAGTAGAGGATGGCATATATGAATATGGTCTAGAAAAGAGGATTCTATACTTGAGCAAAGTGGAAGAAGAAAGGGAGAAAATGGTTGATCATATCACATGGCATCAAATGCATGTGAAGAACTTATTTGACAAAAAGAGAAGACCCCAGAAATTCATGGAGGGACACATGTTGCTATTATGGGACAAGCGTAGGGCACCCAAAGGCATGAATAGAAAATTTGAAACTTTATAGAAGGGACCTTTTAAGATCCAGCAGGCGCTTGAGAGAAATTATTTTAAATTGACATATCCAGATGCTGAGGCATTACCCCTGATGTATAATGTTCAGGACTTGAAACTCTATCAGATCTAAATTGAAAGCAAGTAACCCCTATATTGTACTATAGTTAAGTTTAGTTCTTATTTTTGTTTTCCTAGTTAGGTTTCCTTTCCGCTTTCCTTTCTGTGTCTTTCTTTAGTTTTGTTGTTAGCCACTTTTATTGAGCTTTGCGAAACCAGAGACTTGAGTTCCTTTCTTGGACATGTGAATGTCCAATTCCCCAGACAGAGCCAGCTGTTGCCCCACTTTTGGTTCACATACCTTTAAACAAAAGTGGATGTTTGATGTGTAGTAATGGTCCTGAAAGCTTCATGGGAGTCCTGAGTCTAAGTCTAGCTATCCCCTTAGGATAGGAGACCTTTATTGGATTTCCCCAATTTGAATTCTCTTTTGTGAGTTGGAGGGAATCTACATTTGAAATCATGTTTTCTTTGGGTAGGTTAAGTTCCCAATCTGATAAAGGTCACGGTTCAAAGAATTCTAACATCAGTCTTATGTGCAGTTGAAGTATTTAGCAATAACTCTTCATTTTGTAGCATTGGTGGGAAATTGGTTTCGAGCTTCTCCATGGTGGAGAATCACCCACAGAGTGCGTTTTCTGCAATTAACAGACCTAAGAGTATCAGATGTCAATAAAGGTTAAAAATGAGAAACTTTGGAATAAGAAAGCTTTGGGAATTCAAATCAAGCCTATTTTAAGAAAGGAAATGATTGAGTGAGGAGAAATTCAAGGTGTAAGCCTATAGGTAGAAAAGCAGAAAATGGCTTCTCCACTACTCCAACAAGTGGGTTTCAACCTGCGGAGTGTGTTTTCTGCCAAACCTTTAAAATGAAGGAATTTTGAGGAATAATCTATCTCATAAAGAATCTGAGATATAAAGGTAGATGAAATCAACACACGCTAGTTTGGCACCTTGACAGACCAAATTCCCCCTTTGGTGGATTTTTGAACAGAGAGTACTCCAAAAGAATTTCTCTGCCCAAAGGAGAAGTTGAAATGTAATTTTCTGCTACCTCAGGAAAGTTACTGTTGCAGTTACTAAAGTGAAAAGAAATTTCTTAATGACCTGTAAGGGAAAAGTAATTAATTCAAATAAATCCATTTTACTTCACAACAGACTGTTTCATTAATGTTGAGGTTTTTTCATTCGCGTGGCACAGGAAGTTGAGAATTCAAAAGTTATAAGATCAGTTGGAGGTTTCCAACATGAGCTACTGTTTGCTTAACAAATTGTTTGAATTTGAGGCCTTTGATACTGGTTGTTCTTTGCCCCTGCATTCTTGAAAGATATTATTCATTCCTGAATCAAATCATTTGAAGTATGGCATCCAAATTTATGGGATTCGATAGAATGAACAACATTACCTTTGAATGGCATAAGATCTCAGATACGTCTCTGAAGTTCTTTGATATGCAGAACTTTCAGAGTAGACTAAAAGTGGACCTGATGCATCTCATCATTGAGAAACTAAAGGAGAGTGGATTAGTTGAGGCCGTAGGTTTCCCCATGGCTGTTCAAGCCCGAGAATGGTTCTGGGAATGCATAGCTTGATACAACCTAGAAACCAGGCAAATTCTCTTGCCCAATGATATGGTGTTGCTATCTATCGATAGAGAATCAGTCTAGAACTTGATTCACATCCCAGAGCAAGCTGAGTATTTAGAAATGACATACAGTCAGGTGGTGACTAAATATATCACCAAGAATTCAATTTCGAAGAAGGAGATAATGAAAGCATGGTTTCAAGAGCCTAGGAGCGCCAAAGGGAAGCTATCAAAGATACTATATGGTACTAATCTGAAGCTGGAGATCATAGACATACTGGTGCTAATCCATAGGATCAGAGGTGAGAGTAAGGCACTCAATTTTATTGACCATCACTTCTTCCTAGTTTAGGTAATCTATTCCCAACATCACTTCATTGATTGGGCCCTTATGGTAAGTGAGAACCTCTCGGAGGCCCTAGATAGAGCTAAGCAATAGAATGAATTTTATATGTCTTCAGTCCTTTTATATATTTGCACAACAATCCAAATTTGGCCAGGGCTTCCTAGATTAGAGGAATTTCATGATGATGTTAAGAGTTATGAAGTTTTCCCCTCTTTGCAATTGCACAACAGTTATGCTAAATATCTTTGGGTTAATGATGCGTTTACAATGAGATTATGCAGGGAGCTACAAGGTTGTCCAGAAAGGATATTCTCTCCCAAAGCCATGGCTTTTATCAACCAATTTGGATGCTATTTTATTCAATTCAGAGATTTCTCATACCTTCGTCTTGCAGGTTTTGACGACTTCCCTTTGAAGCTGCCCAGATATCCTACATATATGATCGTGCTGGTGGAGGTGATGAGGAAAGCGCTTCAAGTGAATTTGATCTATGCTGATGCTAGGAATAAAGACTATAACTTCCCTATGACTATCAGAGCCTATAGTTGTGCATCCCAGTCTGAGGTGAAGAATGTTCTAAAGGCATTCTCCAAGAGGTTTTCATTAGAAACCAATGATGTTTAGAGGCCACACTATGATCCAGTTAATTATGCTTGTGATTACTTGCAAATGAGCTGAGCTATCCACCATGTAGATGACATCAAAGACTACTGGGCCAATTGTAGATATGATTTGGAGAGAAGAGACAAATTTTATGCCAGATTAACCATTGAACAAATCAAAAAGTTCAAGGTCAATCTTGTAGTTGAGGGGCTAGTAGATGACAGCCAGCACATGTATGATAATACTTATCTCAAGAAGATCAAACCCCTCTCCATCATTTCTGAGCCCATGCTAGATCAAGCCATCGGTGACTTGTAGACTCTAATGAGTGGTATTTATAAGAGGACAACGTAGTGGGTTGAATGGATGACAGGAAGAAGGAAGAGGTTGGAAAGGAAGCCTCCTACTCAAAAGACCCCAACAAAGGATACTTCCAACATTGAAACAAATTATTTAGTGGTACTCCCAACTATGACCAAGAGTTTGTCTCAACCAGCTGGGGGAGGTGATGAACCTCCAAAAAAAGAAGTTCAACCAAAGAATACTTGTGGAGGAGGCCCGCTCCCAAATATTGGAACAATAGAGGAAACTACCAAAGGTGCAGAACCAGAGTAGCCAGCTAAAGTAGTCACTGTAGATGTATCGGTTGACACTTCAGCCCAAGATTCTCCAAGGTGAGGGTCCCCTATCATAGTAGAAGTGGGTGAAGATACTCCTTCAACCACAGAATCAAAAGAAGAGGCCAGGAAAAAGTAGAAGGTTGCTTCAGTAGCCAAATTGGTGTCTTCTTCTCCTACCTTGGTAAATCCATTTGCCTCAAGGCCAAAGCCTACTCTTCCAGTCATTAGGAAACTATTTATAGAGGAGTTGGTCTCTACCACTAAGGTCACCAGCACTAATTCATAGATAGAGAACACTCTAGAGTGCAAAAGAAAGAGATTGGAAGAAGGGGATCCCAACAAAGATACTCTAGCTCGAGCCATGCAACCCGATGCCGCTGCAGTAAAGAATAAGAAAGTGAAGACACTGTCCACATTGGGCAGAGACCCAAAGACTAGGCATTTCACTATGGAGGTAGAAAAGCCCACGAAGGAGGGCCATTTTGAAGATTTAACCCCTTCGGATTTTGATCTACACTCATTTGATATGGGCTTAGCTCAACATGATATGAAAGTGGATTGGTGGAAATCCACTAATGTAGTAATTGAAGAAGAGTTGGAAGAACTTAAAATGACAAAGGTATGACTTAAGGATGAAGTCAGTGAGCTAACTAATTTTATCTGGCAATTGGTTAATCTAGTTGCTAGTATCCCCAGTACTCAGACCACATTTGATCCCAATGTCGTGGAGAATCAATCCATAATAGCCAAGTTGCAGGAGGATAGGTACTTCACGCAATTCAAAAAGGGATGGGTTGAGAGGCTCAAATCTAAGGGATTGGCAGTTGTCAAGTAGTTGGGTAATGCTCTCTCAAGATTGGAGATGGAAAGGAACAACATTGAGAAGAATTTGCAAACTCTCGCATCTGAGAGAGTGAAGTGTTAGGAGTGCATAGTGACACTCCACGTAGTAGTAAAGATGAAGACCAAAGAGGCATTGAAAGCCAAGATTCTACAAAAGGGAGATGAACCTCTAATTGAGTGGCTTCAAAGCCTAGATTTCAAAATTGAGATGATCATCCAGGCTAAGACGGTGTTGCAACAAGTAGATGTTAAGGT
Source organism: Thuja plicata (assembly GCA_018584345.1). Taxonomy (NCBI): domain Eukaryota; kingdom Viridiplantae; phylum Streptophyta; class Pinopsida; order Cupressales; family Cupressaceae; genus Thuja; species Thuja plicata. Next base: position 666,141 of record MU224103.1, on the reverse strand, counting down.
CAAGGAAGAACAAAACAAAGACTTTAAGATTATTCAAGGTTTTCACATAGAATCACAGATGAGTGGGCAAGGCAAAGAAATGATAGGATTGGCCAATATGCAGAAATCATTTTATGATTATGTGGACAAGCCGTCAGAGTAATCTTTCACCTATTTGGACAAAGTGCCAGAACTCCAACAGTTGAGTGGATGTATTTATAAAGCCATGGAAGAATTGAAGGACTAGACTAATGCAATTAAGAGTCTGGCTAAGGAGCATTCCAGGTGGCTCATCCGATACACCAATGTCCATGTCAACAGACATGAGGAGCTCATCAGAGTTATCACAGCTATCACTGCCTATAGGGATAAATTAGGCAAAGGGAATGAAACTGAAGCTTGAATAGATTCTCTCTTTGTACCAAATTTTGATTGATGTTGTAATAGATAAACCTTTGGTTATCATTTTTGGTTGGGGAATTTGAACCGTTTTAGTTACCCCCTTTTTGTAACGGCCCAATCTGGGACTCTAAATGTATTATTTCCAAAATCAATACAAGGGTTGACTAAATTTTGGTGTGAAAGATAGCATTTTGATGAGTCAATTGTGTGTGTTTGACTACCATTTCTTTAACTATTCCATTGCATTTCATTTATCTTTCTATTGAATTTGAATGTTTCTTTGAGGTTAGATTTGCAATTTGTATTCGAACCAGATTTCTATGTTATGATTTGATATAGTTAATTTAGGGGAAGATCTATTGCTATCCTGAGTTGGGAAACATTTCTAGAATATAGATTGATTCATTAGCATTTCATGATTAATCTTTAGTTTTGCATCTTCATTTTTAGAAGTTCATGCATTACCAATTTTGGGAGTTAATTTGATTGATGAAGTCTTAGAGTTGGCTAGATTTAAAGTTGAATTCACCTCGCCTAAGCTATTTCTTGTCTGGGTTTAGCTTGGTTTACCTTTTCTATTCTCAGGTCAAGAACATACCCCTGTTAGATTAGGAAAGATCAAGATTCATTGAAAATCATTCATATAAGGGAGTTGTACCTTTAAATTTAGAGGGAAATTGGTTTTTCAATAACAATTTTCCAACCATTGTATTCAATTGTTCTTAAGTATTTTGGGTATTTTAGAGTTAAATTCCAAAGAACAATCTGTTTACCAACAATGTACTTCTACTAAGTTTGGCATTTATTTCCCGTCTTTTCAGACCAATATCTTGAAGGAAGGTGAGATTTGACACGTGTCACGAACATTTGATCATTATCGCATTTTAGATTTTGAACCTTGAACTATGAAGCACAAAGTTCAAAGTTCAAAATCACATATCCCTTAGTCATATATTGAAAAACAACGGATAAGAAAGACTAATGCAAGACACAAAATGGGGAATTGAACTTTGAACTTTGAACTGCGAAGTTCAATGTTCAATATTCAATAGAACGCTGACACCAAAAGGGAAAATATGTGGTTTGAACATGTGAAGAGACAAGTGCAAGGCGGGAAATTGAATTTTGAACCTCAAACTACGAAGTTCAAGATTCAAGATTCAATATTACATTGACACACAATCACGTGAATAAAGAAACTTATATCGACTGAAGGAGTGCTCACATTTTGCAAAGTGGAAAATGAAAAATTAAACTTTGAACTTTGAACTGTGAAGTTCAAAGTTCAAGATTCAATATACACTTTGACATAATACAAGAATCTTGAAAACAATTAAATCATATGGCTTTTTGAGCTGCAACAGGTGGCTCCGACTGGGGATAGGACTGTGAGGGATGAAACAATGAACTCCAAAAGTCTTTGGTTCCGCACAAAACTAAGCTAACAAGCAAGCAGACCAACCCTAAAGCACAACAAAAAATTATGTACACAAAAGACCATCTACTTACAGCTCATAAAGCTTGAGATCTTGCCCATTAAAGGACAAGGGAATTTATGTTCCATCAACATATTTAAATTTGAAAGTGTTGGAACCAAGCTCTTGACTTATCTCAAAGGGGCCTTTCCACAATGACTCAAATTTATTGTGTGCTCCTTTAGGTTCCCGTCTTTTGTCCCACATTAAAACTTTATCCCCTGCCATGAAATTCCTAGGTCGAGCTCTTCTATCAAAGATTTTATTCACCCTAGCTTGGTGACTGGTGATGTGGTCCACAATATTTTCCTACTCTTCTTCAATCTTGCACAAATACATGATCCTTTTCTCCAGACCATTTTTGAAAATGTTGGTCTTCAATCACCTTTTGTAACTTAGCGGCAACTAGTTCCAATGGGAGAGAAAGCTGAGCCTCTATACCATATACCAGTTCAAAAAGTGATATTCCTATGGCTCTTTTAGGTGAATTTTGATCAGCCCAAAGTGCTTCATGCAACCTCTTGTGCCAATCTCTGGCATTTTTGTCAACTAACTTTTTCATTATAGAGATCAAATTTTTGTTAGTTGATTTGGCCTGACCATTACCCTGAGGAAAGTAGTCAGACGAGTGTGACAAATGAATCCCATTATCATAACAGAATAAATGCATTTCAAAAGAGGAGAATATTTATGCATTGTCAACCACTATCTTTGCCGGTACTCCAAATCTCACCAAAATATTCTCTTTCAAGAAGGAACAAACTATTTCTGAAGTGGTCTTTCTCACAGGAATGGCTTTTGCCCGTTTGTTAAAGTAGTATGTTGTGGTCAAAATATGAGTGTGAATCATACTTGAAGAAGGATTTATAGGCCCTATGATGTCTATACCCCATTGCTTGAAAGGTTCTTCAATAACTACAGGCCTTAATGGCAAAGCGGCCAAATGAGGTTTCCCAGAGAATAGCTTACATTTCTCACATTGTGCTACCCAATTATAAGAATCTTTGAACATTCTGGGACAATAGTAACATTTCCTTATTATTTTGAAAGCTGTTACTAAGGATGAGAAGTGTCCACTGCAAGCTTCGTTGTGAAAGGATTGAAGCAGTTTCTTTTGCTCATCTTCATCAACACACTAGAGGAACATCCCATCTAAGCCTCGTTTGTACAATACATCATCAAAGATAACATACTTAGCTGCTTTTAATTTCAAATTCCTTTTCTCTTTTATAGTGAGGTGATCTGGGCATTCTCCATATGTTAAATAAAAGGCTACATTAAAGAACCAGGAATCTTTTAGTCCCGTGAACAGAGATAAAGGGAATTTCTTCTATTTCTTCATCATTTTCAGCGATCAGCTTGCAGAGACCTTAACCTCTTATTAATTTAGTAGGTTTTATTTCTAAATCAAACTCTTGCACTTTTTCCACCCACATTTCTCTGTTATTCATAGAGACTTCTTGTTGAGTTAAAATACTCTTAACGACTGAATTTGGGACGTACACTGTAGAATAAGAATGCAGAATGTAGTACTGAAACTATTTAACAGCTTTTACTACTGCATAAGCTTGCTTCTTTGTGGGGGAGTATTTTAGCTCATGTTTCTTCAATGGCACACTCATAAAGGAGATAGGAACATCCTCCCCTGCTTCATTTTTCTGCAATAGGATGCTCGACATGGTATGTTTTGAGGCATAGCAGTGTATCAAAAAATCCTTCCTAAAATCTAGATGAGCAAGGACTGGAGCTTGATAAATTGCTTCCTTGACTTCATCAAAATATATTTTATCCTCGTCAGTCCATTTGAAACTTTTCTTTTCACTTAGCAAGCTTACCATAGGCCGGGTTGTTTCTGAAAAATCAGGTACAAATCTTCTCAAAAAGTTTATCTACCCAAAGAAGGACCTTATCCCATTCCTGTTTGAAGGAAAACATAGCTGTTGGATTGCTTATACCCTTTCAGGATCAATATTGATTCCTTCTTTTGATACTATATGACCCAGTAGCTTACCTTCTGTCACATAAAAAACATATTTCTTAGGGTTTAATGATATCCCTTGACTTCTACATTCATGTAGGATGAGATTTAAATCCTTTGAATGTTTCTTTCTTCTAAGAGAGAAAATGGTCATATCATCAAGATACACTACAATAATCTTATTCATCAAATGACCGAAAGAAGAGTTCATGGCCCGCTGGAAGATGGCCCCTGCATTAATCAAGCCACAAGGCATTCGATTATATGCAAATGTGCCCCACGGTGTGGTAAAATCCATCTTATGTTGATCGTTAGGGTCTACACTAATTTGATTATATCCTAAAAAATTGTCTAGCATAGACATCATTTCAGAGCCTGCGGCCATCTGTAAAATATGATCCATATTGGGAAGGGCAAAGTTATCTTTCAAACTAGCCTGATTCAGATTCCTAAAATCCACAAAGATCCAAATCTCTCCATTCTTCTTATGAATAGGCACTATGTTCACTACCCATGTTGAATGATGAATGAGGTATATTATTCTAGCACTCAACATTTTATCGAGTTCTCTAAAAATGGCATCGGCCACTCTGGGTTTATAGTTTCTCAACTTCTATTTGAAGGGCTTGGTACCGGACTTTAGCGGGATGTGATGTTGAAACTGCCCATCTCTGAAATATTTTAGGTCCTCATATGACCATGCAAACACATCTTTAAATTATTTTAGCAATTTTGTGAACACCACTTTCTCTTAAGGATTACAACATGTGCCTAGATTCGCATACTTGGGATTCTCATTATCACCTATATTTATTTTCTCGAAGTCACTAGATAGTTTATTGCTGATCCTTTCACTTTGGCCAATAAAATAGTCACTACAGTCAAATAGGCTCTCCATTGTCATGAGACCTTTAGGAATATGATTTCCTTTTAACTGTACAATACCTTCCTTTTCATCAATTTCTTCATCTGCGCAAAACTCTTGACACTTGAACTCTGATCCTTTGAAAAATACTGAAGAGAATTTTTCAATACCTTGAAAAAATGTCAATACATGAGCATCATCACTGAAGACTTGCCAAGAATTGGCATTGTCCGACACACTAGGGCGATGGACTAGTTCAATAGTGTAATGGCTGTTGTCAAAATTAGGATGAAGGATTAATAATGCTGCAGAGCCAGCGAGGACGTCTGCCCTTGAATTCAGTTCTCTAGGTACTGATTCAATTGAAAATGTGTCAAAACCCTCGATCTCATCCCACACTCTATTTTTGTAATGCTTCATTCTCTCATTCCTTACTGCATATATTCCCCTCACTTGTTTCACAATTAGCTTAGCATCTCCCCTAGCTTTTAAAATTTTGATACCCTTCTTTTTTGCCTCCTGAATACTGAGCAATAATGCTTCGTATTCAGCCATGTTATTGGTATTTTCAAATTCCAATTTAAAAGAAAACAACAAATTTTCTTCAAAAGGAGATATCAACACCACTCCTGCATTGGAACCCATGGATGAGCAATTTCCATAGAACTCGAGAGTCTAGATTCCTTCATTTCTAGGGGGTTCTATCTCTGTAACATCTTCTTCAAGAAACATCACATAGTTAGCAAAATCTATTTCTTTATATAAGATCTAGGCTCTGGGATCTTCAGATGGGAAAACAGTATATTTTGACTTGGTCTCATGTTGTAAGATTACCTTTTGATTGCCAATGGGAATTGTTGCTTGTGACCAATCTAATTTAATTTCACCTCCTAAATCCTGGTAGAAGGTTTGACTTAAGAGCATACCATAGCTAGCAGGTATGTCAGCAACAAGAATGGTTAACTTTATCCTTTTATTGGGGTAGCCGGCTAACAAAACTTGAGCATCTTTGATTTGACCAAGCAATGGGACTTGTTTATAATCCATCGAGTAACATTTTTCAAACGTCTCTGTTAAAGGAAAGTCTAGGGATTTTGCTACAGATGAAGGCATTATATAGTCTGACATCCCTGAGTCTATGATGCAGTTACTAAGTTTATGACCATGCATGAACAAAGATACATAGAAAGGTTCTGGCTTTCCTAAAATTTGAGCAGGTTCTGAAGATTCTTGGCTAAGGATAGGTTGAACATTTTAAGGGGAAATTGAATTTTGATTTACAGGAGCTCCTTGAGTAGAGACAATATTTGTTTGATTAACTACAACATCAGGAGAGGGTCCTCTTACAAAATCCACAAATTTATCCAGCTCATTGGGATTTAACTTCAAATATTCAACAGGAGAAATCTGAATCTTGGAAGATTTACAAAAATCAACAAAATCAAAGGAAGAATCAGGGTCTAATTTCTTTAGAGTCTTTACCTCTGGTCCTACTTTTTTTGTCTACCTTTGAGCTGCTACTTGGATTCATATGCTCTTTCTCTCTTTTATTTTGAAATGGATGTGAGACATGATTGGTACCTTTGCTACCTTGCTGACCCCTAGTAAGCACAGAATAAGAAGGTTCCTCTAGATTAATTAAAATGTCACCACCACGATCTAAATCAGACTCATATTCTAGGTAGTAACTTCCGAAGTCACCAGGTCCTTTGGAGTTTTCTTCGTTAGCAGGGATCTCTTCGATAGTCTCTTTGTTAGCCTCTAACTACCTATATCACACCATCTCAGGACATGTGTCCCTATCGTACTCATCTATTAAATGAAAGATACACATATTAATCTTTGCAGGGGGAGGCTCAATTTGTAGTCTTTACTGAATCGGCAAGGCATTTGATGATTTCCCATAATTTCCTGTCCCTTGATTTGGATATCTACAAGGTATATCTTGATATGGGGAAGGAGTACATTTTGGTAACTATCTTTTTAGGGAAACCATGTCATTTACTAATCTCTACACTATAGAGTCAATAGAACCATAAGTAGATGCTTGATTGGCTGACGTTTGCACTTCCCTTCTCCAGTTTCTAGCTATTATTAAATCATCCTCAAGTTCTACTACAAGATTCTGGGTAGCAGCTAAATCAACAACTCTATCCCTTCTTAACTGATAACTTATGTCTGGTGGCATAGCATTGACAAAGAAACCTTTTTGATTTTCACCATTTGGTCTTTTGGCATTGGGAATTTGGTATAGGATCTTGTTGAATTTTTCTACAAACTCCCTCATAGGTTCGTGCATCTCCTTTTTCAATTGGGATAGTTGAAGCAAGAGAGAGTGTTCATCTTCAACAGACTTGAAACATGATTCAAAAGCTGTCTTCATAGAATTCCAATCAGTAATGTGACCATTTGGAAAATGATAGAACTAGTTGGCAGCTGATTTGGTGAGAGTTTGTACAAATAACCTAATCGCCAATCTTCATGTTGGACAACTAAAACTCCACAAGCAGTATTGAAATAATTTAGATGGTCGTCTATAGAAAATTTTCCATTACCATAGAATTTAGGTAATACATGTCTAGCCCCTTTTGGTAGGGGATGATTTCCTCCCACATTTAAAGGGCCAACAATCGCTCCCCAAGGTTGAGCCATAATTGACTTAGGGAAGATGGTTACAATAGGTGGGGCTTGTGTTCCATATAATGTTAGGGCCTGCCAATTAAGATGGATTGAAGATGCTTTAGGGGAAACTTTAGGGGGAGAAGAAGGTCTACTATTCACTTTCTTCTTAGCGGTAAAGGTAATAGGAAAGTGAAAATTTTGCAATTCTTGATAAAACCTATCAAAGATACCTTCTCTCCTCTAGGACCTGGTATAAGGATGAGAATCCAGGTTTAAGGTCCTTGTGGGACTTGAGCTGCTCTGTCCACCACTGCAGCTTCTTGAGCTATAGGAAGTCCTCTCAACCACTCCCCAATCTCTTCCTCCTCTTCAATAACAAGTCAAACTTGTTGGTATTGCTGATCACTTACCCTTAGGTTCCAGGACAAGACGTGTAAATCAACAATAATGTCCTCTTGAGTATCTAAAAAGTGCAAATCAGGTTGGAGGATAGGAGGAATTTCTTCTTGACCAGGTATTACATAAACAAGTAATACCATGATTCAATCTCACATGGAGATAAAATTGCATACTGATGTCCCCAGTAGAGTCGCCAAAAATCTGTTAGTGAACAAATTTTTCCCTTTGAAAAATAACAATTAGAAACTCTTATACCCTGAATACAAAAGGAAAAATGCACTAACAGTTGAATGAGTTACTCAAAACTGTACTCTTTGTTTTAAAGGAACAACTACCTTATACAATGATTAATCTTCAATAACCCTTTATTAAGAAATAATTTATTTTCAAGATAGACTTTTGACCAGAAAGTATGAAAGGCTGCAATTCACATTCATCATTGATAAATGGTTAACTATTTGGAGATTCTAAGATCTTTTAAGATATCTAAGCCAACTGGCTAGAACCTTAAATAGATGAATAAAATAAGAATGGCCGATTCATAGAGATATCAAATCTTTGAAAAAGAATACTGAACAGATTCTAAAATATACTTGCAAACTATGGTAGCATACTCATTTAATTCCAACTAAAACTAAAATTATACACTTCAGTAGACCAAATGATCAATCAAAATACCAAGATCTTCTTATAAAACCAACTGATAATATATTAACATATTCAGAATCTTCAGTTTAATCAATACTGAAACAAATTAAACAAAATAGAAAATTTCATAAAGTTTTTCTTCGAGAGAACTGACCCTCAAGTGGTCATCAAAATTAACATATATAGCCACGTAGGGCTTGAATCAATTTTCAAAACTAATTGCCTTAAAGAGAACAGGAAATTGCAGAAAAGAACTTAAAATAGAAAAACTACTTTAGCAAACTAATTGGCCGATAGGCCAATTCCAGCTTTGTTAGATGCTTTGGTGGCATTCTTTTCCGCTTTCCACTCCTCAAATGCTGTAGAGAAGCTCTTCCTTAGTTCTTGATTTGGTTTTGCAACTGCTTCAAACCTCTGCAACCAAACATCTTTGAAATTTTGCATCTGTTGTGACTTGTCTTCAAATATCTTCATTTGCTCATAACAATAGACTACTGCTGACTCCACATGAGATAAAATTGAATGGTCATCCATTCCAATTTCTTTAGCATCTCTCAGTTTCTCCACCTTTTGATTGAAACAAGCCAGTATTTTATCCATTTCACTACAAGTCTCATTTTTTATTCCAATGATTTTTCTCATATATTCATTTTATGTGTGCATAATCTCTTTTGAACTAATATGATTTTCAATAATCTGGGATGATTCCTTAATGGCTTGTTCATACATCGAGCCTTCCCATTCTAGATTCATCTTAACAATAAACAAAGAATTCTCATCCATCCCTGACACCACCTTCTCAGAGAGGAACTTGTTTATACCATAGGTATAAACAAATTCCATGTTGTGTACTTTGATTTCCAACTACTCTTTTTCCTTTTTCCATAGATACACTATTCTCTCAATTACCTTTAATAACTATTCAGATTTATCTATCAAACTATCAAAATCACCAGCAAATTTAATAATTTCCTTGGTTACCTTATCCATCCATGAGAAGAAAGCCTTTGAAATAGACCTGTCCTTGTGCACTTGATCTAAGAATTTATAATTCTCTGGAGACTTGACATCTAGATCAAATGGGACCATTGACAGTGGTTGAGGCGTGGGATCCTGAAGCTATTTGATGTATTTGGCCATTTCACAAAGAGCATGCTTTAATCTTATTTTATCTTTGGCATCCTTTTGCACTTGATGGTTGATCTTTTTTTTTTCTAAGTTAAGAGTCTTCAGGTCAGTGGCCCTGATAGACATTCCAAGATCTATCTTTTTCATAAGAAAATCTTTTTCTGTAACTTCATCACTGGTTTTGTCAGAATTCATCTTGAATATTTCTTCCATCCAATGACCCGTTTTGGCATCCACATCAACCATTTCTTCTACCTTTGGTTTCTTTACTCGCAAAGTTTTTCAGAGGTACTTGCTGACCAGATCCCCCACATGAGTAGAGATAGGAACAATGTTCCTTTTCTTGTTGATAGACAAATCTAGCTAGTTGGGGCTTTTTGGTGTAGAATCATTCATGGGGATATTCAATATGGATAGGTCCTGTTGACCTTCTCCTGATGATTGAGTTTTAGAAGGAGTAACTGAGCTCTTATCCATTTTGAGTTTCTTTTTGGGTTGCATCTCACTTCCTTTTGCTTCAAGGTCAATCACTGTGTTGGGAACCGTATCTATACTTTCCTTTATTTTTCTGCTTGTCCTCGTGGTCCTTACAAATTGTGTAGGAGTTGTCTTTTCATCTTCAGGATGATATTTTATCCTAGCTTTAAATTCACCTGTAGGGAGCAATTCCTCAATTTCATTAGTAAGAGCAGAGGGATTTGCGAGTTTTGAAATTCTTGTGCTTTACCTAGTTATTGGATTAGGAGTCTCTTGCTTCTTCTTCATGTTCACCTCTTTTATCCACTTGTCTGTTCTTTTGAACACATCATGAGAGATAGCATTTAAATCATCTACTTCCTCTCTTCCCCTATCTACTTTTCTGATTATTACTTCATTTTTTTGTTCCACAAATTTAGGCTTTGTCACATCTTCTTCATCATTTGTAACAAGTCCTTTGATTTTAAAAGGGAGCCACATATTAATAATCTGGTTCAAAGTAAACATAGAATGTAATCTCCTCATAACCTCAAACTCATCGATACAATCTACCCAAAAATCTTCTAAATTTGGCTAATGTAGAAAAGTGGCATCCACTTTGAAATGACTTGCCACGAATTTCTTGCTATCGAAATTGTTGGAAATACAATAATGGGAAAGCAAGACACTGAGAGGGGGGGGGTGGTGAATTAGATCTTCAAATTTAAACACTTAAAACAAATGAATCCGCATTCATACATATATGAATCTAATGTAATATCAGATAACATCCACACAATGAAATAAATAACTCATAACATAAGAACTTGGTAACCCAGAAACCCAAATAGGTAAAACTGGGGTGGGGATGACACCCACAAAATTCTCCACTACTGTAGTAATAAAGTGTGCCTGTTAGGGATACAAAAGTTGATTACAAAATGTAATCTACCCTGTTAAAGGTCTGCCCAGTTAAGAGCTAAAGATCATTACAATCTACCCTGTGAAAGGATTTCAACTTACAATAAAGAAAGCACTTTGTTAAGAGATTAAGAAAGGTCTTCTAGAACTACTCTGTTAAGAGATTTTCACCTGATACAATGATTATAATGTCTTAAGTATTGATCCTTCATTATGCACTCAGATGCTGATGACAGATCTCCTCTTTCCAGTACCTTCTATGATCTCACAATCTGATATAACTTTACTGTGTTGTTCACTGTGTTGTCACTCTGCTTGATCTCTGCTTCTTAACAAAATAACCCTTTGTGCATTTCACTTCAAAATGTAGTCACCACACACACTTCAATGACTCTCTTCTTACACACACAAAATAGGGTTTAGAAGCAATCTTATATATCTATTCAAGTCTGATAGCGAGATCTAGATCAACGATCAAGATCTAATACCCATACCATCAAGGTATTACAATTAATGATTACAATAGATCATGCATAGGATAAAACAATTAAATGCATAACTAACTTCATAGAAGAATATTAAATGCATACATAGGTTGGCCCAAAAAGCTTATACAAGTTAGCCTGATCACTTATCCTCAAAGTTTGAATCATTCTAGACATGTACACAAAACCTATTCTGCTCGGCACTTAACATCTCTATCGCTCAACACTTAACATCTCTGTATCCTACTCAACTCGGCATGATACAACTCAGCAACCTGAATATTGCTCGACAATGTTGCTCGGCCTTACATAGTTTTAGCTTGGCCACAGTGATAGCCAACTAAAACTTCCTAAGTGAATGACTAAGTGTTGGTCACTAATCATCAACATAACTTAGAGATTAACAATCTCCCCCTTTGATATTAGTGGCAAAAACACACTTATCATTACTTCCGTTCATTTCATCAAAATGTTTCCTAAGTATACTAAGTACTCCCCCTAGGAATATACTCAAAATTCTTCATACAAAAAGTTTACATGCCTTGCAAAAATATATACAAGTGTTCCTGTCATGTACTAATGTATCATACTATATCCTTTCCAACTTCCTTATTACCTTCCTTACCAACTTCACCCTTGTTTTTGTCACTGATTGTTGGTGGAGTTAAGTAGTACTTATCCAAAAATTGTTTATGAAGCTGTAGGGTGGATTCAAATGTAGTATCCCAACTTTCCTTAGCAATCTTCATAACTTCCAATTTTATTTCTAGCTCGAAAACTAAACTCACTAAACTTTCTGCAGTTGAGAGATTTGCATTTCTCTGTGATAACTCCTTTGCAATTGAAAGTTCCTTTTGTATTACCTCCAAGTGAGGCAACATGCTTGTCTGAATAGTTATTAATTTGGCCCTAATTTGACCATCTTCAGCCATAAGCTCGGCTATTCTCCATTGTGCATTGATCAACTTGGTAATATGTAAAGAACTAGTAGTATCCTTACCCAAAGTAGTGCCAGTTGATCTCAAATCTAATTGTAGCTTCTCAACAAGTTGTAGATTATCCTTTGTGAAGAATTCAACCTCACATAGTTTCCTGTACAAAGAATAAACATTTTCTATAACTTTCTCCAAAATTTATACAAGAGTAGAAAGCTCAACCTATTTTGTTGCAATCTCTTTTGAGATTTTCTCCAAAACTTTGCTCTCAAATCTCCTCTTGGACCATTGTAGAAGTTTTTCATTGTTGTTAATATCATCATCAGTTACCTTTTGTACAATGTTAACTAACTAATTAATAATTGGAGCTTGAGGCATTTCATCCTCTAAGTCAAAAGCCTTTTCAAATATATCCTTAATGTCATGCAACACCTGCTTTTGCTTCTGTTCTATTTTCATCTCTTCCTGTCTCTTCTTTCTCTTAAGAAATTCTTGAAGAGTCCCTATTTGTTCAAAATATAATTCATTGGGATCCCATTGTGGAATCACAATTACCTCATCTAATGTGACATCTAGAATTTGAGACTTCTTCTTCAGAACTTTCTTTCTCTTCAACTCTGGTGAACTTATGCTCGCCTGCATAATACCTTTTCCTGTGACAGTGTCAATGTCCATTGCCTCTTTCAATTCTGTCAGTATTGTCTATGGATTAGGCATACTCCCAATTTTAGGACCTATGGGAGTGGATGATGCAGAGTGTGGTAGATCAACCAAAACTTGCACTGCTTCTTCTTCCTTAGGCTTATCAACAATATTCTTTATCACTACTCCACTATCTAAAACTATTTTGACAATCTCTAAAATAGGTAGATTTTGTGAAGTTACCTCTTGTGCATTTGTTTGCTATTTCTCTTCACTTATCTGATCATTGATCACTTCAATTATCTCATCAGTTTTCTCTTCAAATGCTGTGGTCTTTCCTTCTTCAGTATCAGTTGCCTTAATAGGTGAATCAGTGTATGTACCACTCAGCATATCTTGTTCCTCAACATTCAAATTGCTTGAATCATCAACTATGAAATCCATCAGTCTGTCTGCAGTTAGATCAACAGAATTTGTTGAGTCTAATGCATCTTTGGTCTTGTCCTGTTCTATAGAAATCTAACCTTGAGTCATCTGTGGCTCAGGGGTATTCTCCACTTCAACTTCTTTTGTCTTTTTCTTGGATGTTCCCTCACCATATTTCTTATCTTTTGGAACTGCCAGTCCAAATATTTCCTTCCAAATCCTTGTACTCTATTGTACTAAACCTTCAATATCATTTTTTAGAACAACATAACCTCTAAGCTTAGGAACAAACCTATTCTTATATTCTTCAATGAATTTGGCTCTCTGTTTTGAAGTCAACTTAGGTATTACCTTGGCTAAAGTTCCTTCCCTGATCTGTCTCTCTGTGGTAAGTGCAAATTCCCATTTGCTTGACAGAAAATCATATAGTTCATTCGGCATATGGTTTCCTATCTTTGTAGGAGTTAACTTGAAATTAATCATCATATCCAAGAGTGCTTACTGAACTTTATGCTTATCCACATTATTCAATTTCTCATACTTAATGAACTTGAAAGTAGCTAACCCTGCTGAATTTCTCAAAGTGTCACATACCTCGTCAATACTAGCTGGTTTCTTGAATTGTGCTATAGGTATGTTGCCGGGTTCATCAATTTCAGTCTTTTCATCATCACTATCTGTCCCCAATTGTAGTTTCCTTCTAGGTCTCTTTGCTGGCTTACTCAGCTCAGCCTTAGGAGCAATTTTAGCTTCCTTTCCAGAACTACTTTCTCCAACCTTCTTCTTTCCATACACTTTTGTTTGTACTTCTGCTGGAGAAGTAATAGTAGATTCTCTAGTCCTCGGATGATTAGCTATAGGAGGTGTAACCTTAGGTTTAGCTTTGCTTGGCTTGGTTACTATTACAATTGATGATCTTTTACCCTTGGCTTTCTTAGTGATCTCCTCAGATGCACTCACTTCCTCTTTTGTAGACATATTCTCACCTTGTTTAGTGGTCAGGCCTAAAGGTGCATCCTCAGGTTCTTCATCACTACCTAAACCAACCATTTTCTTTAGATTTTTCACAATTTTCTTTCTTTTCCTCTCCATAGTTCCCTTTGTTAAACTTCTTGAAATTTTTTACTTTGGCTTCATCAATATTTTCAAACCTTTCTGCTGTAGTATCAATTGCCTCAGCTAGGAGTGCAATGATGGCAATTGATGCTTCATCAATGTTAATTTCATAGGGAAATGGTTCTAAACATGTTACCCTGGGTGTCATAGCCTAGATATATGTGTTATCTGTATCAACTAGAATTTTTTTTTCTTCATAGTGCTTCTCCACTAGTGATCTAGGAATCCTAGTTCTTAATCTCATTCTCTTCTTGAATTCCACAAAATAGCTCCCCATAATGCTATTAAAATTATTTCCTAGTTTCTCAATACATTCACTAATCTAAACTGTAATGGGTCTATCCTTTTTCCAAACAATATTTCCCAATGTAGGAAATGTATCCTAAATGTAGAAAAATATACAGACTAGTAAGGAACCAAAATTACATGATGAGCTCTTAGCCTTTCTGATTGATGCTAGGTTCTTGAATAACTGTGTCTGTAGCTCGACAAGATCATATGTATGATTCTTCTTAACAATTTTCCATGCCTGGTCTACGTGTGTACAAGGAACGCTATCCAATCTACTCGATTGATAGAACTTATGTGCTATTACTCTTACTCCAAAATCAAGTTCTAGGTCTTTAATTGTAGAGGTAGTCATACCTTTGTTGTTCCATATGGCTCCAGTGTTTAGTGTAATTTATTCTTTACTGTTATCCCTCATTGTCCATTTCCCATTAACTACAGGATATCCAGTCACTTGATGAATCATGTTTTTACTAATCTTGACTGGTCCATTATCCAACCACATACACATATCATGAACTTGGCTAAGAATAACCTTAATCAATTCATCTTTGAAACCTTGTGGAAAATCTAGGGCACAAGTTAACCCTTTGTCGGCTAAATGTTTGAATTCTCCCTTCATAACTCCATCGACACACAATTTGCTGTAGGATTTCCTCAATTCACTATCACCTACTTCACCAATCTTAACCATGTAACACGATCAAACATCATGGATCATGAGTACCTTGGGTGGAATGGATGAGAGGGCTTCAATCAAATCATTCTGAATTGCACTTTCAAGAATGGCTCAAAAGTTGAGAGGTGCACATTCATCACTCCGTACTAACTAAATTTTCTCTTGTTCTTCCTCCATACTTTTAGCTGGTGTGGAAGAGCTTGCAGCCATAATCTTGAAATTAGGGTTTGAAAGATGAAGAACATAGTACCTCAGAAAGTAACACTTCACACTATTCACCTTAGGATTGCTGATGACACGCTGATGAAATCTTTGATGCTAACTTTGTTAAGATCAATTCTGCAAATTACTCCAATCGCTCCGTAAACAGTAAAAATTGCAAGGTAAAAATGAAGTATCAACTGTTCATCCTTTATAGATTTTGAAAGGTCAAGGTAGGTAAGCAATGAATGTTTTTCCCATTGAGTTAGTGCAAGCCAGCTGTCCTCAGCTTTCTAACATAACTTGCATCCCACTCGGCTTACTAAACTCAGCCATCACAAAACTTACTCGGCCAACAAAACTTGGCACACACTAAAGAACTCGGCCTCAGTGTCCATGATTGGTGCTCGACACCTATAGTGCAATTGGCTCTTCTCGACATTTGTCTTCAAAATATATCTTGGTGCATCTTAACATATGCAAATATGGACTTTGGTACATTTCATGTTAGGAACTGATGTAAGATAAGAATTTTAGATGCAGTTCCTTACATACCTCTTTGACTTAGTTGGAGATGATGTGATCACC
>MU224103.1:630553-645309 GCA_018584345.1 Thuja plicata | reverse complement strand
GACAGATGATATGGTTCAGAATGAATAGAGAGACTGTCTTGCCCGAGGCAACAGAAAGTGGGACAACTTCTACCCATTTAGTGAAGTAATCAGTAGCAGTGATAATAAACTTGTGTCCACCTGATGATTTGGGATGAATCTATCCAACAAGATCAAAGGCCTAGCGCTGAAATGGCCAATGAGATATAGAAGGAATGAGCTCCCTTCTTGGAGCATGTATCAGGTTACCATGCTTTTGAAACTTTTCACATGACTGTGCAAAAGCTACTACATCAATCTGCATCATAGGCCAATAGTACCCTACCCTAAGAAGCCTTTGGGCCATGGAAAGACCATTGGAATTTCCCCCACAGATACCCTCGTGAATGTCAACTAACACTTGGTTAGATTCTTCCTTTTCTAAGCATCTAAGAAGTGTTCCATTTAGACCCCTCCTATACAAATCACCAATGATAAGGGAATGGCGAGAGGCGTTTCAGGTAAGGTTTCTATGTTCAGATCGGTTAAATATTTCAGGTAAAATGCCATCATGAAGGTATGAGTAAATGGCACCATAACGAGATGACTCATGACCAACAAGGGTAAAAATGACATGGCTTTCTTGGGAGTCATAGATAGGGTGATGTAGCTCTTCCACCAGGAATTCAAATCTAGATTCATGTTGCTCTAACTGAAGGAGTGAAGCAAGTGTAGCCATAGCATCAGCTTCTTTGTTTTCTACTCTAGGGATTTGCTGAAATGTGACAAATGTGAAGTAGTGTTTCAAGGAATCAACCATTTTCTTGTAAGGTACCATTTTCTCATGTTTTGTTTGATATTCATCATTAACTTGGTTGATTATCAGCTGTGAATCCCCATAGATGTGTAGATCTATGATTCTCCATTCTATGGCCATCTTAACTCCATTTGTTAAAGCTTCATATTCAACAATGTTGTTTGTACATGGGAATAATAACTTGTAAGATTTAGGAATAGTGTACCCATGACGAGAAAAAAACAACACTCTAGCTCCTGAACCATTTTGCATAAAGGATCCATCAAAGAACATCTTCCATGTTCTTTTAGTCATATACATGAGGTGCTCATCTGGGAAGTCAACTTGAATAGGTGCATTATCTTGTATTGGGAAATTGTCCAATTGATCAGCTATGGCTTGTCCTTTGATTTCTTTATGCTCAATGTACTCTATGTCAAACTTTGAAAGTATCATCATCCATTTAGCAAGTCTACCTGTGAGGATAGCCTTACCTAGCAAATAATTGAGTGGATATATTTTTTCTATGAGGTGTATAGTGTGCACAAGCATGTAATGTCACAACTTTTGGGAAGAAAACACGACTGCAAGGAAAGCTTTCTCAATGCTGGTGTAGTTAACCTCATATGAAACAAGAGTATGACTAATGTAGTATATTGCTCTTTCTTTCCCATTTTCATCAAGTTGAGCTAGTAATTCCCCAAAGGAAGATTCTGTCGCTGAAATGTATAGAATAAGTGGTTTCCCTGGGATAGGAGGCATTAAAATGGGAGGATTGGCCAATTACTTCTTGATTTTATCTATGCTCTTTTGACAATCCTCATTCCAAACACATTTGACTCCTTTATGTAAGTTCTTGTTGAAGGGTTGAGCTCTATCTACCAACTGTGAAATGAATCTCCTTATAGATTGAAGATGTCCTTGATGACTCCTCATTTGAATAATGTTTCTAGGAGGTGGTATATCTATGATTGCTTGGAATTTTTTAGGGTCTACCTCTATTCCTTTTGTTGAAATGATGAATCTGAGTAGTTTTCCAGAGGTGACTCCAAATGCACACTTTTTAGGATTTAACCTTAGTTGAAATTGTTCCATGCGATCTAGAATGACTTCTAAATCATCTAAGTGTGTGTCTCTTTTCTTAGATTTGGCCAAGGTTTCATCCACATAATCTTCCATCCTTTTATGCACCATGTCATGAAAAATGGTTGTCATAGCTCATTGATAGGTGGCTCCTTCATTTTTTAATCCAAAAGGCATAACATTCCAACAATAGGTACCCAATACACAAGTGAATGCAGTCTTTTCTTGATCTTCAGGAGCTATCTTAATCTGATTGTACCCAAAAAAATCATCCATCAAGGAATAAATCTCATAACCCGCAGACATATCCATGATCATGTCTATATTGGGAAGTGGAAAGTCATTCTTTGGGCATGCTCTATCGACATCTCTAAAATGTATGCATACTCGAATGGATTTGTCATGTTTGGAAACTGGTACAATGTTTGATATCCATTCAGCATAGGCAATGGCTCTTATGAATCTTGCACCAAGGAGTTTCTCCAATTCTGCTTTGACTAGCAGAGCTATATGAGGATGCATCTTTCTCAATTTCTGTTTAACTGGTTTGAAACCTGGAGCTATGGACAAGTGATGCATGATAATATTAATTTCCAACCCTGGCATATCTGAATAAGTCCATGCAAAGTTGATCTTCTTTTTCTGTAAGAACTTAGTGTAATATTATCTTTCTTGTGGTGACAAGGACTCAGCCAAGTGTACTACTTGTGGAGCCTCATCTATACCCAAATTGACTGCTTGTGTTGGTTTAATAAACACTGAAGATCGATCTTGAAAGTAGCTAGGGAGATGATCAAGTACCTCATCCTTAGGCACCTTAGAGAGGTTTTCACCCTTAGATAGGTCATTTCTTTTTACTTTTTTCGGTTCTAACACCGCCACATAGTGGTTTTCGCCATCAGAACTCCTATTCTTTTGATTTTCTTTTCTTTTTATTTTGTGACTAAGGTACTTGATGTCTGGCTTTGTCATGCTGGTAGCTGGTTCACTGGTGGAAGAGACTATGGGTTCAAGGGCATTTAGGTAATAGGCTATCTCATAATCATTTTGGAATGTTAAGAGCTCAGGTTCTTGATAGCGTTGGGACCAATCAATGAGGTTGGGATGAACAAGAGGCAAGTCAATGACTGGTTCAAGGTTATACATGTGAATGATATTATCACTGGTGACCGAAGAGTCAGAGTCCGTCAAGTATCCTTCTAAGCTACCCAAATTTGGATTTTTCCTAACAAGGTAAGAATCGTCCACTAAGGAAACAAGTGGGTTCAAATCCTCTAATCCTACACGTGACTCATTGGCTACCTCAGGTTGAGAACTATAAGTGTGAATAACATCAATATCTCTATCAAATGTGGAAGACTCTAAGAAGGAGTCCGATTCATAATCATATGAACTTGTGTGTGAATTGTGACTAGGATGTTTACACCATGAAGGTTTGGGACCTTGTGATGTGGAAGGTCTAGTGTCATCAAGGGTAACACTTTCTATTTCCATTAAACAAACAAGATTCTTTCATTGATATTCTCTGAAAGGATCTTCTACATCTAATTCTTGTTCTAAAGTTACAACCGATGCATGAGCAACTGGAACATATGAATCTCCCCAAAGAAGATTAGTGGAAGGGATCCAATCTTCACACATGTCTTACTGATTTGTCAAATTAGGTACATATTCTGGTTCATCTTCACTATCCAACTTACCAAGGATAGGAGTAGTGTGCTTTTTGTGATTCACAAAGCCTAGGCCAAGCGGATTCTTAGACTTGCATCCAAAAAGAGCATGATCAAGAGGTTCGGCTCTAGCATCCAATCTGTGATTGAGAGGGCCATGTCTGGGATAGCCCATCTATTTAAAAAAAGTATATCCTCTTCCATAAGCCTTAGGAGAGGGAGATAAGTTCTCATTGTGTATGTATTTCTCTTCTCTATAGATCTAGTCTCTAACAAATGTCTCTTCTTTCACATCTTGGATAAGCATTGATGATTCTACAAATGTGCCAAATAAAGTCCTAGCTGAAGAGGAAGGTTTCTTTTCTTGTGAAGGCTTTCCATAAGACCTAGGAAAAACTGGTAGTGTTGTGAGGGAGTTGAGTTGATACCCCCCATGCCAAGGTCTATTGACTTAAGATTGTCTTTACATTCAGCTAAGGTTGCATCAAAATCTTCTGCTTCTCTATTGAGGGGAACATGAGTTCCTGCTGAAATTGAATTAATAGATAAAGTGTTATCCCCAGGTATACAAATCTCTATTCCATTGTAGGGGAACTTGACATATTGATGATAGGTAGATGACACCGCTTGCATATCATGAATCCATGGTCTATCGAGTAAGATATTATACGCAAGGGGACCAACATCAACTATTCGAAATAAAATATCCTTTTCAACATGGCCAATCCTAACAGGAAGGATGACCAACCCCTTGGAACTTCTTTTTGCCTCATCATAGGCTTTGATGTTGATCCTTTTCCTAGTTTCTATGAATTTTTTAGAATAACCCAACTCTTTCAAAAGATTAAAGAAACAAATATTAAGCCCAACACCCCCATCTATCACCACGCACCTAACACGGGTTTTGTGGATCGTAACCTCAATATGAAGAGAAAGATTGTGTGGGTGGCTCAAGGCTTTAAAATCATCCTATGAAAATGTAAGGTAATGAAGGCTAGCAATGTGATTAATCATGTTCAGGAATTGATTGACATATAAGTTTTTGGTGACATTTTCCATGCGCAAAGCATCCTCAAGGACTTGCTTGTGTCCCGGGGACAATTCTAAGAGCTCAAAGAACAAAATCTAAGCTGGGGTTCTTTGCAACTGATTGACAAGACTATAGCTCGACATCGGATTAAATTTTGGTTTTGAGGTGACATTCTTGGATGCCGCTTACTTAGGTTTACTTGATTGGCTTGAATTGGGTCCTCTAATGACAATGAGACCTTGAATTTGTGTGACAACATTGAGGGCTTGCGATGACACTCTAGAGTTGGGACCCCTTAGCACCATGACAGGCTCTTCATCAAAGAGAGGAGGAGAGTCCACATCTAGATCATAACCATAAGGATCTTTACCTCTCATCATATTGACATTCTCTTCTACAAATTCCAGCATGTTGATAGTGTTCTCTGCATCTGTGTAAGTGTAATTTATCTCAGCTTTGCCATTCTTTTCTTTAGAGGTTTCCCCCTTCTCATACTTGGACAACGGTTCCTTGAATGCCTTATGATTGGTGTTAGTGTTAAATCCATCTATCTTAAGTTGTCCACTCTCAATGAGATCTTGAATAAGATGCTTGAGTTTGTAGCAGTTTTTGATGTCATGTTCGATACCATTGTGAAACTTGCAAAAGGCCTTCTCATCTCACCAATGTGGCTTAACATCTGGTATATAATGCTTCAAAGAATCTTAAGGATGTGCAAGGTTGTTGGAAATGAGCATTTTCAAGACATCCTCATATGAATCACCAAGCTTTGAAAATTGATGTCTTTCTTTCTTAGGCCTATTTTGGTATCTTGGCTTACTCTCTTGCTGATTAGATGCATTGAGATTCATGGCTTGAACATCACTAGAGAAGTGGATCACAGTTTGATCTTTTGGTTGAGAGGAGTCCACAACTCCATCATTGACCACTTGTTTGTTCCTATTCCAGTGTGAATTCTTCCCTTTATCCTTGTTAGAGTTGTTTTTTTGACCATTGTTGTTGTTGTCATTTCCATGTTTGGTCAAAATTCCTTGTTCTTTCAAAACATCCTCAATCCTACATGCGGTTTCAACCATGGTGTCAAAGGAATAAAAAACCATCTTCATAACTTCATACCACATTTTGGGAACCAAGTTTCTAACAAGGATGTCAATCTTTTCATTTTTAGGAATGGTCCTAGGGTAGCGGGATCATTGTCGCCTCCACCTTTGCAAGAAAGTGACAAAGGATTCCCCTTGGTTTCACTTTAAATTTCATAAGTCCAACATGGTGATAGATCTTGAAAGGTTGTATGCAAAGTGTTGAAAAAATCTATGGACAAGCTCTTTGAAAGTCTTAATGGGAGGAGTTATGTTGGCGAGCCATTCCATTGCTTGACCCTTAATACTCCTTGGGAACAATCTCATGAGGTACGAGTCATCTTGATGGAACTCAAAAATTGTGGTATAATATTGGTGCATGTGATCATGTGGATCTCCATTCCCATCATACTTGTCATATTGAGGGATCTCAACCTTTATGGGGAAGTCTTTCATGTTAACACTTTTGTCAAAAGGATTAGGACAAAATGAATCAAGTGAGAATGAATTCTTGGGTGCTAACATCTTTTCCATCATGCTCTTAAGTTGTTTGATCTCCTCTTCTTGAGATGGCCCTTGCTTCTTAATCTTTTTGTCCACATCAAAGTTGTAGGGGAATCTAGCACCCTTGTTGATTAAACTCTCTAGGAACTTGTCTTTGTTTTTCTCTAAATATTTCTCCACATACTATTGGAAAAGTGGCTCTTGTTGCATATTCATGAAGTCTCGGAAGGTGAGGTAAAAACTTGAGCTACTACCCCCATACTGTGAACCATGATGAGCACGTTGTGAAGGTTGTCTTGAGTTCCTAGGAGGTGTTGGTCTCCTATAATGATCATGTCTAGAAGCCCTTCTTCGTCTAGGGCTAGGAGATCATGATGGTGTTCTTGAATGTCTTCCACTTCGTGGAGTCTTAGGAGAAGTGGATGGAGGAGAGTTGTTTCCACCACTAACACGCATGTTATTGAATTGGTCATTGAGTCACTGAGCCAAGAGCCTATCTTGCTCCTCTTGGAAGGATTTGTTTTCAATTTCCACCAAAGTTTGTCTCTCCAACTCTAGGAGTCTAAATTTATCTTCCTTTTCAGCTTGTTCATCTAGAAAGGCTTTCTTTTCACACTCAATCCTCTTAAGTCTTTCACTCATGTATATTGAAGATGTTTTGAGCGGTGAACTTGGTCTTGAATTTCTAAACAAGTTGTTGGTATAGGTTGCATTGACATGAGTGTCATAAAGTTCATCTCCTTGGTTCTCATGTTGTGATAACTCATCTTGATAAGCTTTCCTTGTACCTCTCTCAGCTCTTTGGTGTGCATCTAGATATCTAGTTGAGATAAGGGGTGAAGTTGGTTGACTGTCATGAGAATAACCACCAAATGAAATAGAATATTTATGCTTCGCAAATATGTCATCAAGACGTTTATCCATGTCTTCCCTCTCTTGTCGAGTCATTATGTAACTCATATCCATATCTGAGTGAGAAGATGCTAAGGGGGTACCCAACTCACTAAGGTGACTCTTGGAATCAAACCACACTTCCGAGTTGTTCCTAGGTGATTGATAAAATATGGGTTCTTTTCCCTTACATTTTTGTTGAGATTGTACTAAGGGTAATTGGTTGAAGACCACTTGAGGTCGTTTTCCTTGATTTACTTGATATCTTATTGTAACTGGAATGAAAGAAAAGGTAATAGCTGATAGGATGACCCTAAGAAACATTGGTACCAAACTAGGATAGCAAAGGCATTAACTTGTCCAAAAAGAGGTGATAAGATAGAATTTTGCAAGAGGTATAAATCAACACTGCCACAGAGGTGCCCAATAATCGGGTTAATACCCTAACACATGGATCAGGAGGATGATTTATCCAAGTTATATTTATTGAAATTGAATTTGTATGAAAGTGAATGGATAAGAGACTACCAAAACTCTCCAAGTGTGTTATCAAATAATCCAAAGGTTTATCTTCTCAACAAGGACGGTTTGTAGCTTACCAACTCCAAGCAAAGTCACTTGTGAAATCAAAGGTTACTAATTCAAGAGGTCAAAACGCAAGAATCCAAAGTGTAAAAGATCTTCTAACATTGGGGTAAGTGACCTAATCTAACCTGAATCAACCAAGGAAGATCAAAAATGATAGGACAATAATCAAGAAAGTTGGCAGTTGATGGCAGATAGCAACAAAAGACAGTTTTCACATGAAGTAATGACTTCTTGCTTGAGGATTACCATAGGATCGCATGACAATATGTACTCTGGTGTGAAGAAAAATGGACCTAGTGTGAAAGAATGACCAAAAAAGATAGTATACTAGCAGAATATCGCGTGACGATTCTCATAGTATCGCGCGAAGAAACGCAGGTAGCCGCACGAAGAAATAGTTTTCTCGCGCGAGGGAAGGAAACATAAATTAGTTTTTGTTCATTTTACTTGACCAACTAGATGCATTAATAGATTTTATAAAGAATCAAGCACACAAGACAACAATTAGGGAGTCCGAGTAAGAAAATGTCTTCAAACAATGAGAAAAGGACAAAGCAACCTTGCACATCAACAAGAATAGTGTCATAGTATTTCTACTCCCTAGAGATTCTACTTGTGTATGTTCTCAAAATGTTTTTCAATCATGCACATAGTCCTAGAAAAGAAAAAGTTGGTTGCACTATGGTTCATAGTAATGGTTAAATTTGCAAGTTTTTCAACCTCAAGTGGGTGAAATCCAATCCCTGCGCACCGAGGTTTTGACACAGTCTGAGAATTTAATCAATCGGGAGTTGCTAAGGAGATCTGACAACCCAACAAGAGACCACACCCGTGGAGATTTCTTCCACAAGGAAATTTATATAGCAGTTGTTGCTACCATGGTATAAATGACTATTACTGCTTGAAGTTCTGTCCACATGGTTTACCCAATAAAGGGAGTGTCCACTATGGTTAACCCTCTCTAACAAGGAAGACTCACAATATGGACCACATGGGGACTTAGTTCGGATTCAAGGGTTCCAAGTTTCTAATTCTTCCAAAAGGGAAAAGAGAATAATCCTCTAGCCTCTTCACCTCACCCAGATATAGCAAACAAGATTAACTAACCCACTAATTTGAAATCACCTCACGCAAGGTTTGTATATCAACAACAATGACCACCAATTTCAAGAGAGAAAGTACCGTCAAAAGTTGAAGACCAAACCAAGTGAGATAATAACAAATCCTTCCCTACCTACAAGGGGATCTATTATCAAGAAGAGATTTGCATGTAAGACAAGCGAATGAAGCCCACTCTCTCAAGATCACCACAAATAGAATTCATAGGGACTAATTACTATGTGAAACATGTATGCAAGAAACCAAATCTAGGTTCATTCCTTTAGAGCAAAAAATTGGAAATGTGATCTATAAAAGCAAGAAACACTCAAGCTAAACGCATGAGAGGTTCATTTTTATTTCCAAAATCCAAATGTTATAGAGATGCAACAAAATACCTCAAGTCCAACGCAATGCGAACATTTTGTCATTTATCCACGCAAGTCCAAAGTATTCAGCAACAAAAACAACAACAACAAATCATAAACCACTAGAAACAACAAACATTAGCGGTTAGAAATTAGAGATTTATAAAAATAGCAATGAAAAACAGATGTCTGGTGTGAAATCTTGTGCAAAGATTCTCAGTGTGCCGTGTGAAAATTCACACAGTCTCGCATGAAGAAACACACAGTATTGCGCAATAAAATGTATAGACAGTGAGAAACACAGAAAACAACAAATAATATCAGATCATTGCCTGGTGCCAGAAATCACATGAAAATTTGCATAGTCCAGCGTGACGAAACTCCACGTATCACGCCAATTTTTGTAGAGACTAGCAAAAAGTCGCACCATTTTCAACAAAATGTCGTGTGAAATTTCATCACAGAGCCGTATGGACAAAAAAAAAGATTTGCAAGAAATAAAAAAAATGAGGCCAGATCTGCCCCACGGTGGGCACCAAAAATGTGTGCTAAAAATGTGTCACACTTGTATGAATCATTGTATCCAAGATTTCTCAAGAATGAGATCTTGAATGGCAACTCATAACTCTCTATTCATGGAGTGCAAGGGTTTGTAATGGAGGCCCTCAGATTGACCTAGTTTGTGCCCATGCAAGTACACCATAAAATGAGAGATTCAAAGAGGAAGAGCAAGAATGCTAGTCTCCATGCTCATCAAGTATGCATGCAAATGAAAGATATTCTATATGATAACAATGCATGATTATTCTATGAAAGGAAATACAAATGCAAGATTAATCTATGAAAGGAAACATGAATCTAATCTAACATGCAAGTGCAAAATTAATCTAAGTAGATTGCCATGGGGCATTAAAGAAGAAGACAAGAAGAGAGAAGTTTCAATATCCAAGCTCAAGTGCTTAAAATCTCCTCCAAAATTGCTCTCCAAACCTGCAGCATAACAATAGCCTAAAATCGTGACTCCCAAATGAGAAGGAGAGGTTTCCTTATAAAGAGAAATGGACGATAGAGATTAAGAGGCAAACAGAAATGAGCAATGGTGGAGATTTAATCTTGGTTGATCCATGTGCTCATATCTTCAAAAGGCAAAATCAAAGGCTATGATTAAGAGGCAAAAAGCCCACCACTTTGGAAGATGTGTAGAAAAAAGGAACTTTATTTATTTTTATTTAATTTATTTCCTTTTTCAACAAAGAGGGATTTAAGTGGGCGTTTTATTTAATTAAAAGAGGGATTTTCTTTTAATTAAATAAGATTATTTTATTTAATTAAAAGGGATATTTTAATTAAATGAGATAATATTATTTAATTAAGAGAGATTTTAATTAAATAAGATAAGATTATTTAATTAAAAAGGAATTTTAATTAAATAAGATTATTTTATTTAATAAAAAGGAATTGTTTTCTTTTAATTAAATAAGATAATTGATGAAATGATCAAACCTTAGGAAATATTGAAATAATTGAATTAATTACGATTTGATCAAGGAAATTGATTTGAATTAAAAATGTTGCAAATCATTGATTCAGGAATTTGATAAAATGATAAATTGATAAATGGGGGCCCATAGTCCAGGCGACCATTTTAGGGTGCATATACCCGCTTCCTCACTCTCCATTTTGTTTCAAATTTTTATCATCATGTCTGGTGTAATGCCACTCATTTTGCCTAGATTTTCAACTTATTTCCTAATCTCTCTTTGGATTGTCAGTACTCTCAATTCGCTGTGAATTTTCAATGATGACTCTTCATAAGTTCCAAACCTAGGTGTTGAAGTATCAACTGGCTTTGATAATAAAACATCAACATGAATAGTGACTAAATCACCATCAACTTCATAACCAATAGCTGGTATCCAACATGTCCTAGGTCACACAACTTGCAACATACAAGTATCTGTATCTACTAGAAAAAAAATATAATATTTATACTTATCAAAAATATAGGTGGGAATTCTCTCTATTTAGTGCATTTTTATTTGAAAATCCTTAAAGTATCCCCACATAACCTTATTAAAATTGTTTCATAAAGTCCTAATACATTGCTTAATCTGCATTACTACTAGTTTATCCTCTGACTATGTAATAGAACCTATTCCAAGAAAATGATTTTGTAGATAAAAGAACATACATACCGGGAGTGATCCATATTTTAATGACTTATTTTTATCTTTCTTGATCTTCTCCATGTTCACAAATAATTGAATCATCAACATCTCACAAAGATAATATTTTGTGTCTTCGTTTACCCTTCTATATGCAACATGAATAGCTCCACCAGGTATACTATTGAACAAACTAGAGTGATATACTTTTTAACCTATCACCATTGAAGAAAATCTCACTTCTTTGTCTACTATATCCTTGATATTCATAGCTCGGTGATCCTATTTGGATTTGGTCAAGAGAGTAACCAATTTTGCAGCAATAGTTTTTAGAGTTGGTTCTTCATCAGTCGCAAAAAATCCAGTAGCTCTATTGATTAATTCCTTTGTAATCTTGTGTGGCCTGTACAACTAAATGAATTGATCATGGACTCTTCTCAATACATATCTTATCCATTCTGGATTAAAATCACCAGGTATCTCAGCCACATAAGTGAAACCTTTGTTCATCAGATGAACGTGTTCATCCTTTAATCCTCAATCACCACATAGTTTAAGAAACTCATTTTAGATATCGCCAACTCCAAGTTCATCTAGTTTGCAGTGGATGAAAGAATGAATATATTCAGTTAATGACACACCATAGGGTATCAAAGATAGGGCACCTATTGGATCATTCTCATTTTCCTTCATCAGGTGTAACTTGAATACGGGTCTTGGATCATCAATGATGTCGACCAAAATTAGAGTATCCATAATGTCAACAATTATAAAAAACAACAAAGATTCCTGTAAAGATCTTTGCAAACCAAGCTATAACCTTGTCTTCACCAATTAGTGTTCTTCGACAACTGATATAATTTCTTGCTCAAAATCTTAGTCCACAAATACAAATAACTCTCTTTATGGAATGTAAAAAAATACTCTTTAGTAAAATTTGTTAGAATTTAAAGTGATAAATGAGTTCACTTTCTCATGTTTATAATGTTTGAGAATGTAGTTGTTAGTCATAATGGTTAAATAATGCTTTCCATCGACCACAACGGTTAAAACATAACAATCATTATACGCACAAAAATACTTTATCTTCACTAACCATCAATAACTCACAAATAGACATCTCAAAATGCATATGAGTCTTATCGCTCATGAATTTAGGGAATCGATAAATGATTTTACTATAAGTGCTCCCCATAAGAAAATAATGTGCTTAGTTCACCGATGGATTCTCCAAATTTCTTGGACTTGTGGAATTCTCAGTTAACTCAAAAGAATTCAATCCCCCTTTCCTCACCCATGTCTTCTTCATATCATTTTTGACTTCATTACTATTAACAATTTCCTTCCCTTTAGCATTTTCAGCATTGTTCATCGGTTGACCTCTATAAGTATACCTTATTTCTCTACATGACCTAGTAAGATGACCAACTTTTTTATAGACATAACAAACCATACCTGTTGGATTCTAGGATCTATAATTTCCTCTAAATGACCTTAATCTGTAATTCATAGCCACATGTCCATAGTTGTGACAATTAGAACAAGTAACATCTCACCGGTTACCTTGATTGATAGGTCTCTAACTGTTGTAATGATATGACCACTGGTTGTTGATTATCACCCTGCACTCATTATCTCTATGTCCAAACTTGTTGCAATAATAAAATAATTCATGAAATGTATTAGATCTAGCATTGTAGGTATCAGTTCTACCATAGGAATTTCTTGATCTAGTTGTAGAACCTCTAGGTATAACATTTGGACCAATAGGTTTAAACCAACATACATTAGCAATATGACCTTCCTTATGACAATTAAAACATACCATTTTTTTCCTTATATTTCTAGTGTTTTTGTTCACCTTGGGTGTTGATTTGCCTCCTTCATTGATGAACTTAGTGCCAGAATATTCACCATTTCAAATTTTTAAAATCCTAAACCTTTTTTCTCTCCATTCATCCTTTGTCTTTCAAGTTTTTCATCAAGTTTAGTAGAACTCTTTCTGAATTTATCCATTGGATAGTTTGCAACCTTCAACTCTGCTTGTAAGTTTTCATTCTCTTCCCTTATTCACTCATTATCTCTTTCAATATCATTCTTTTCTTCATTTGTATGATGTAAGTTTTCCTACAATATAGAAACCTCTTGCTCCGGTCTAAAAGTTGCTCCAACTTCTCTGCTAGGGTTTCATCTTTAGTCTATAGGGAATTTTCAACAATTTTCTTGGCATCCTTATCAGATCTTCTTCTTTCAAGTTCTTCAACCCTCTTGACATACTGAATTTCAAGTTCTCTTTTCATATTTTCCACTTCTCTTTTGAGTCCACTATTTTATCCATCAGATCTGCAAGTGCTGCCACAAATTCTTCAGACATACTACCTTCAGAAAGTTGATCAATGTAGTCTTGAATTTCACTCAATTTATTAACAATCTCTCTTCATTTAGAAAGAGAATGCCTCAAATTTTCCTTCATCTTATTAATAAATTTGATTACATCGTCAAGTTGTTTCTCATACTTGTATCTATCCATGTTGAATTATAGGGATCTTTTCCTCAAGCGGTTAGGCTTAATATCAAGACAGCCTATGCTCTGATACTAATTGTTGGAAATCTTATGAATTAGAGGGGGGGGGGGGGGGGGGGNGGTGAGTCAGTACAAATAGGTAATGAACAAATTCAACCACTGATATGAATATCTGCTATGTGCAAAGGAATGCAATTAATTATTAAAGACACTCAAAACACAAAAATAGTGCAACAATCAAGATAAGACATAAATAAACATTAAACAAACATAAAAGCAAACCAACTAAGACCCTGTTGTAGCCTCTTTGTTGCAACAATTTTTTCCAAGATATTATGGTTGTATGTATGCTCATGAATTAGAAAAAATAATAACATCAAAGTGCTCCATAGTTGCGCAAGCTTGGGGGAAGAACCTGAAAAAGGGGATTCAAAGGGTTTTCACAAGTGAGGTTGATTTTATCTCAAATATGCACAAGTTTGCATAATGGGAGAGTTGATAATGGATTTTAAGATTTGATTCAAAAGATGGGTGAATGCATATGGGATAACAAAGATAATGGGTTTTCAAGGATGAAGCTCTCAAAAATATGGAGTCCTAAATTGAAGAGAAATGAGATGATTAAATAGAGGAGTTAAGGAGGTGAGGGCTATCCTTCATTAATGATGGGTGACCAGGTGTCCACCTCAGTGTGGTTGGGGGATGGGGAAAGAGACTTTCCATAAATGATATTTATCTCTCCAAATGCCCCAAAGTCCAAGCATTGATGAAGGGCCTTAAAGACACTTTGGGTGAGGATTGTGATGAAAGAAGCAAAGTTGGAATTTGCTTCTCTAATCCTCACACTTAGGAATGCGCAAAAACTTAGAGGTGGATGTAACCACCTGAATTTGGTCTATCGCAACTATAGACCCTATTTGCCCTAAGTGTGATCATACCCTTGATTTATGTCCAAACGACCCTGTTACTGCTTGGCATAATTCTTTTAATCAATTTAATATT
>MU224103.1:593956-610556 GCA_018584345.1 Thuja plicata | reverse complement strand
GCAATCTAGCTGCCACAAAGGAGGCAGATAATGAGCTTCAATCTTACAACTTAGAGGAATTTTATCTGGCACGGAAATTTTTTGATCTGCATGGCAGAATTGCAACGGCACTGCCCTGGGCTGCGGACCCCCACCACGCACACATAAAAGACTTCTGGGAAGATCGCCAGGATGATATGGATGTGTGCAGTCGGCATTACGATAGAATGACGGCCGGAATGATGCAGGAGCTAAAGCTCTGGAGGTTCCCGGTGGGCTTTTCAGATGACGCCCCCACCATAGATCCCCAATACAAGGAGAAGGGGATAGACAAAATGCCCCTGGTGCCAATAAATTGGGGTGTCCAGGAGGACCACATAATTGAGGACTTCACTCGGGAGGTGCTCGAGAGAAGTCATGCCTATTTTAAGAAGGCATGCCTCGGGAGTACTCGCCTGGCCTCCCGGCCGGTAATAAAAGCACCACTACCAGTACCAAGGTTGACTCCGGGGGCCGAGACTTCTGCACAAGGCGCAGATAAAGGAAAAGGGATAGAAATAACTCCCCCCGCGTAGCAAGTCCCCATCTAAGAACAGATTAGGCAATCTGTAGCGGCCTCCCAACAAATGAGGGAGCAATTGATCACAAGGCTTGCCACTCCCCCACTAATGGCCGGACCAATTCGTCCTCCTTCCTCCCCATCACTGGCTGCCTTAATGGCGAAGGTGACAGGGGTGGATCCTCTAGAGGCAGCAGTAATAGCAGATGTGGTGCCACCTTTGATCACTCGGAGGAAGAGAAAGCACATAAAATAGCCCAAGGCAGAACTGGCACCCAGGGCTTCCCTCCCAAGAGAAGTAGAGATCCTTTCTTCTAGTTCCCCGAAACTGGAGAAGGAAACAGAACAGGCAGACATCCCAGCCAGTCCCCCTCCAGAAGAGGAGTTTGATATGTTTGCAGTCGATGAGTTCGGGAATCTACAAGGGGATGACACACATGCAAGGACAGAAGTCCCAGAGCAAGAACAAGAGGCTGTGGGCCCGGAAGATCGGGAAGAAGAAGCTGCGGGACAATAAGAGCAGCAGACAGAGGAAAAGAGGCCAGAACCCAAGATTGTCTCCGGGGCCTCAGAAATGGAAGGTTCGGGAGTGGACCAACAACTGCCAAGTGAACAGAAGCCATCCGTTGGGGAACCTGGACCCAAAACTTTGGGACCAACCGTAACCCCAGCCGCCGTGTTCCCAAGGCCACCCCTGGGAGCAACCTTCGGGCAGGTAATCACAGCGGCCCAAACTCTGAATCTTGGCCCGATCCTGCCCCTAATACCGACAGATGAAGAAGAAGAGCAGCATGAAGAGGAAATTCCCGAAGAAGCCGATCAGGGTCTAGATACAATAATTGACATCACGGACCAGGCTGAGGAGATAGAAATCAAAGAAGATGTTGCTGCTGAAGAAGTTCCAGCAGGGAGGGAAACAGAGGAAATACCTGTTGAAAAAGAGCAGCCGCCACCAGACACCGGGAGAGGATCCAAAGAACAAACTCTGACAGGAAGGCCACCACTCCCACCTCCATGGTTAGCAAAGAGAAGAAAAAGGAAAGCCCAATCAACTCCAACAGTCCCTATCTCCCTGGCTGAAATGATGGCCTTGGCTCAGGCCCCGCCAAAGGCGAAGAAGGCCTAGACAGTTCATACCCTTCGAACTGGGCTGGGCAGAGAAACAGTTGCGGTGGTGGCAACACCTCCACCAGACGCTGATGAAGCGACCGTGGATCCCACAGATTAAAATATCATAGAGGTATCCTTGGGCAAACGAGGAAAGCATGGCGAAGTGGACCTGTTAAAAGAAGCGGCAAGGGCAGTGGAGACCCGATATGAAAAAGTGGCCCAGAGGCTCAAGGTAGAAAATGAGAAGAATGCAAACCTCATGGGGTTGCTTACAGAGCTAGCCCGAACCCTCAACGCCGCCCCTCCACAGACCTCCACATCAGAGGAATTACCGCAGAGCGACATAGACTCCCTGCGAGTAATAAAAAAGAAGGCTTAGGCTGTAGACAAATGGGCCGCGCTACAGGTAGGAAACACCCGGCGCTTCCTAGCGGCCACTCTCCCAGATTTATATACAGCCTGACAGATTATTTTTCAGGTGGAAGAACTGATTGAGCAATGGGAGAGTGACACCGAGAATTACCAGGCATGGAAAGTAGAGTTCGAAGAGCTCCTCACCCTAGGAGAAGACATAATTTTTGAATCTAAAATTCTGGGTGGGGAATCATTTGATTTCGTAAAGGCTCAGCACTCCAGACTGGACCTCACATTGGAGGTAACCAAGCAACTGGTGGAGTCTTTACAGGATAAGGTAAACACATTAAAGCATTCTTCCAATCTATATAGGTCCTTTGTAATAAAAGCTTCCGGGGTTGATCCCCTTGGCACAAATACTTATACCCCCGAGGAGTCAGTGTTGGGGAATTTTGATGAAAGAATGGCCTCCCGGTATCAATCCCCAGAGGGGATGGATGGGACCCGAATGCCAAAGCTAACCAAAATGATACTTAAGGGTCATGATGCCACAAGGATGGCAGATGAGTTTCGAAATAATGTTCCGGACTTGGCGGAACAAGTTGAAGTGGCTAGACACAAAAGGGCCAGCCTAAGGAAGATTGATGAGGATAGCATTTTCCGCATCCTTCAGGCCTTCAATGATAATAAACAACTTTGAGAATTCTCTGGGAACCGGGGAAATTTGAGCATTCAGCATTCTTTATTCTTTTGGGGACAGGAGTTCCCTGATCCCGGAGTTCCGGATCCACAATTTTGTATTCTTTAAAGTGATCTGCGTCCCAGTACCCGAGGCCGACCAGTCACTTTCAGAGGTGGTTAATAAAGACTGTCAGAGGGTAGTTGGACACATGAAGGGGCATTGGCTCAGCGGTTGGTTTTTGACAGGGTGATCTTCTCGAGGTTCCGTTCAAGGGTACACCTGACACATTGGAGGTAGGGCACCGCATTTCCCATTTATGAGGCATGTAGCCTCGGTCCCTGGGGGACCTATTTTCTTCTTCCTTCTCTTTGGCTCTTTTCTCAAGGCTGAGTCTTTCGATGTATATTCTTGTCTTCTTCTTCTGACAGGGCAAACCTATTCCGTCTCCAGGCCTTTTGTAGGGTGGCGCAGGGAGTACCGGCCCCCAGATATTGTATTTTATTAAGGAGCAATAAAATAGGGTTAGGGTTAGAAAGAGTTATATAAATAGGCAAATCGGCCCATTTAGAAGGGTCAGAAAAATTGATGATTTTGTTGTCCATAAGAAATAGCAAAAGTAATTTTCCAGTTTCAGTTGCAGAGCTCAATGCTCCTTTGTTATGTTCTTGATAGTTAGATGCTCCCTTGGAGCCACCATTGTATCACGCACCAGTGCTTGCTGGAAAGAATATTAATGAAGAAGGAAGGATTCATGACAATGATGTTGTTAGCCTCCCTGCTTCTGAGTTAATGGTATTTCATGTTTTAATGTTCTGTATGTCCTTCACTCTGATATGTTAAAGTAGATTAACGACCTCTTTATTTTTGCTACTGATAAAATGCTGACTGATGGTTGTGTATTTCTTCGGTATTTAGTGTAGTCTTTCAGAGTGTTGTCAATGTTCCAGACTTTTCAGCATGACTATAGACAGATAAATGTTCCTAACCCTGCAGGATCTTTTCATTTTATTTTCTAAGTGTGGAATACTCTGGGAAACCCTTACTATTCTGAATCTCTAGGAGAATGAGTTGAAGTAACCAGCTATCCCCCTCGAAAATAGTCACCTCTCCCAATCGAGCCCCTCACCGTCGTGACCCGACACCCAGGTGCTTGAAGGCCCGGAGGATTTATTTCCCCGGACAACCTTTGCAGGCAGAGTTGGTCAATTTCTCCAGAACCCAGTGACAACTTATGACTGTTGGCGGACCCGGTCAGCAAAACCCCGTCAACAAAAACTGGCGCTAGAAGGAGGGCATGAACTCATCCCCCTCCCTAGATTCTGATTTTACACCTCCTGAGGGTTCCCCGAGTTTTAGTTTTAGGAGACAAACCTTTAGTGGGATTGGGTCTTTTTCCCCAGCTAAATTTGAAAGAATCTTTAGGTCTGCTCCGAACCCCAGAAGGTTTGTCGAACTCAAGCCTCCTGCTCGAAAGAAACGGACGTCGAAAGTCATACGAGCCACTGTTGTCTGGGGATCTACCATATCAACCAATACTCAAACTTCCTAGACAGTCCCGGGAACCAGTACTCAAACTACCCAGCATATAGTTCCCCCAATGGCTGCATATTTTGGAAACACTGGGTCCCCAATGGGCACTTTTTCGGGTGCAATCAACGACTTACCTTCTCACCCAGAGAAGATTTGCCCGCGATATGAGCACTTAGGCTCACGGACCGCAGAAGAACATTTACAAGCATACAAAGATGCCACCAATCGACACCAGATCCAGCATGAAGATGTTGTGACCCGCATGTTTCCCTTGTCCTTAGGACAAAGTGAGTTGAACTGGTACCTAAACCTTCCCGCCAACTCCATCAACACTTGGCAGGATATGGAGGACACCTTCTTGGCTGCCTTTCACGTGCATGTGGACCCAGCTGGTCCCACAGCCAGTTTATCTCCATCAGAAAGTAACCCAATGAGCCTCTCACGACATTCAACCATAGGTTCCAGCGTGCCCTGAAAAGGTGCACAGGCCCTTTTGTTCCATCGCCAGATGTTACCATACAGACATACCTTAATGCGATGGACCCTTTCGTTGCCACTCTCCTCTGGAGAACAACCGCCCTGAGCGACCGGGATACTCTGGAAAAAGTCTACAATCTGGCCTTAGAGTTATCCCGCGGTCTTAATAAATCCCCGGGCGGGATTGGACTGAACACACCTTTCAACATGATCCCTGGCAGAACTGCTTACACCGGGGGTTACAATCCCAATCTAGCAATAGGTGCCCCTTCGATGGTGGTGAATCCCCCGCCACCTTTGATAGACCAATAGGCACGATATATTTACCCCTCCCAGACCTAGATAACACCGGGTCCGGAAGTCTTCCCTTGGAATCAGCCACAGCAGACACAACAGACTCAGACACAGCCATCTGGAGTGCCCTTCTTCCAGTCGTCTGCGGCTGGAGGATTGCCGCCCTCGACTCTGGTTAATCCTGCTGCTTTCCCGGGAAGCCAACAGCAGCCACAACCGTCCCATTGTGACCCTAACACTCAGTTGACAGCCAAGGTTGAGTCTCTCTGGCGAATGCTGTCCACCCTAACCATGGACATGGGTCAGCTGAAGGCCGGATCTTACGCGTCCCAAAACTCAAATTCCCAGAGGGGAAATATCTTCTCCGGCCAGCGAAACAACAATGCCGGAGGAAGAAACTTCAACAACGGGCCTAGGCCCAACCAACAACAATGGAATAATAACGCTAACACCGGAGGCCCGCCTCCGAACCAAAACACCAACCAAAATGGTGCTGGACCATCCCATTTTACGCCAGTTGCAGACTTCCAGCCCATGACTAATTAGTGTCGGCTGCAAGATACAGGTTCGCACAATGAGGTAAATTGTGCCACTTTGGAGAAAGTCATAATGATCTCCCAGCTGGACAGGCAATAATCGCACGATACCGCTCCCCCAGAGCCCCCTGTCCAAGAGCAAACCCACAGTGCCTTCACTTGTGATACCATCTTCTTCGGTACTTCCGGGGAAGATGAAGAAGAATCCAAATTACAGGGATTCTTTGATGAATCTATTCCACCCTTTGAGGCCAACACCTTTACCAACCCACGGGCTCCATACAACATCCAGAGCTAGGTGGGTAAAGGACCAACTTACACGCCCGTACCTCCTACCAAAGATACTCCTCCTCCCTAGAATAATGTAACTGATCGACCCGTCCCTCCAAAAGGTCCTAGCCCTAATCGAGCGAAAGACCTCGCAGAGGAAAGTCACCCATTCCCAGGAGGGAGGTTTGATATCACGAAGGCATTAGAGCAGACCACCACCTCCATGACCTTGATGGAGGTTTTGTTAAATTGTCTCGAGCAGAAGAAGTCCCTTCTAAAGCTCTTAGGGAACCCGAAAGCAGTCAGCCACCCACCCAAGACTGCCTCCTTTGAAGATGCTAATGCGGCCGTCTTCCAGGGAAATAATGAGGATCCTCCCTTCCTGCTAGGCCTGAACATTTATGGCAAAAATATACAAAATTGCCTAGTAGATTCTGGAGCTTCGGGTAACATCATGCCCTTATCCATTTGTCAGAAGCTCAGACTCCACCCCACCCCATCTAATGGCGCAGTGATCCAACTGGATAAGACTACTGTGAAAATGGTGGGAGAACTGAAAAAGGTCCGGATACATCTTGTCCAGGACCCCAGGATAGCTAGCATTATCGACATCCAAGTGGTGGACGTCCCAGAGACTTACGGGATGTTACTAAGTCAGAATTGGTCTAAGTCCTTAAATGGATATTTTTCGACCGACTTTACCCACTTGTGGCTTCTGTGGGAAGGAGAATCCAATCAGATCCAGGTTGAAAGCGAACCCCGGATGAAACAGGCCCTTACCGAAGTTGGGAGGGTCAATGAAGTCCTTTTTTTTGAGACCTCTCTGGGGATGTACCGACCTCTTGAGATCTTAACATTTGATTTCATCCCCGGAGAGGATCCCATAGTGTTTCAAAGAGCATAGGACTTTGAAGAAAATGTGAGAGTTGAAGCCAACTCTCAAGGCCCCACAACGACCCTTGCCACACTTCTATCCAGCACTTGGTGCCAATTGCATTACTAAAAACATTCAGAGCACGAATGTGAGCCATGTCAGTCAATCGCTACCTGACAACTCGATATCCTCCGGAGTGAACATGCAACCGATTCCCCAAGACCCAGTACTTCTACAGGATGCACTCCTTTGGTGCCATCAGCCCGGGAATCACAAACTGAAATGCCTCCGGAGATAAATTCCACTTCCACGCCGGTAGTCCGGGAGAGAATCCCCAAGTCCCCCAGCATCAATCCAAAGAAAACTCCCCCTCCCCAGCCCCAGATTACAAATAATGACTTATGGACTCTCAAATTCGACGGGTCCCAATCCAAACAGGGCTGTGGGGCCAGAGTAGAATTAATCAACCCGCGAGGGAAGTCCTTCCTCGCATCCTACAGGCTGTAGTTTAACTGGATAAACAATGTCACGGAGTACGAGGCCTTGGTCCTTGGACTCCTATTCACACTAAGGAAAGGTATCACCCGCCTCCGGGCTCTGGGTGATTCAGAGCTGGTTGTTAAACAAGTCTGGAGTCAATACACCTGTCACGACAAAAGGCTAGCCGCATACCACAATCGGACTTGGAGCCTCGTTGAATATTTCGGTGCCTTTGGCATTGACCTTATTCCCCGGCGACAGAACTATGTCCCGAATGCCCTAGCTATTTCTGCCAGCACACTTGAGCCGATGGCCGGCTCACGACTCTGAAGATTTTCAGTTGAGATGGTCCCCACCCCATCCATTCCAGACAATGTTACTCACTTTCAGGTTTTTGAGGACGATCAACATATCCTGGCCTTCATGGCCAATGTTGGTGTTTTCAAGGATCAGATAGTCGAGGAACGAGACCATGATGACACTGGACAGGGTGATGAAGATGATGGGATCATGGACGTGCCCACCAACACTATCCCTAAGGGGATGGTTGTATTAGAACAAATCTTTGATTCTGACCCTCGGGCCCATGAGAAGGTATCCTCCTCCCCTGAGGAAGGAAAGTTTGAAAAAGTTAACATCGGCCAGTCTGATGAAGAGAAAATCATCCACATAGGCACCTCCTGTTCCCCTGGGGAAAAGGAGAAGATTCTCGTAGTCCTCCAAGAATACATTGATGTGATTACCTGGGGATATGAAGATTTGAAGATGTATGACACCTCCATCATGACTCACACCATCCCCCTGAAACCAGACGCTAAGCCTTTCTGGAAAAAGCAAAGACCGGTCAACCCCCTGATAGAGCCTCTGATTCGTCAAGAGGTAGAAAAACTACTGTCAGCTCGGATCATCTTCCCAATCTGGCATACTACATGGGTTGCCAACCTGGTCCCAGTCAGGAAGAAAAGCGGTGAGATCTGCCTTTGCGTGGATTTTTGAAATTTGAACAAGGCATCTAAAAAAGATAATCACCCCCTCCCCTCGTTGGATGAGGTGTTGCAGATAGTAAATGGATCCCAGATGATGTCTTTCCTAGATGGATATTCAGGATACAACCAGGTCATGGTCAAATATGAGGATAGAGAGAAAATAGCGTTTACCACCAAGTGGGGAACGTTTTCATACAGAAGAATGCCCTTCAGTTTGATCAACGCAGGGGCTACCTTTCAGAAGGCCATGGACATTGCATTCGAGGGCCTTGTAAATCAATGTATAATCATCTACATGGATGATTTGACCGTCTTCTCTCGGGACAACCATGATCACGCCGCCCACCTCGCTCAGATTTGCGAGAGGTGTCACCGGTATGGGATATCTCTCAACCCCAAGAAGTGCATATTCAGGGTCACCGAAGGGAAGTTGCTAGGGCATATCATCTCTGAGAAGGGTATATCCATAGACCCTGATAGAGTCGAAGCATTGCTGAATTTACAGATGCCTGGTAGCAAGAAAGAAATGCGATCCTTCTTTGGAAAAATTAACTTCGTGCATCGATTCATCACAAGATTCGTTGAGATAGTTAAACTACTCAACGAAATGATGAAAAAAAATAGCAAAATTAAGTGGAGTCCTGAAGCAAAGCGGGCGTTCGCCCAGATTAAACAGATGATAATAGAGGCACCTGTCTTGGCTAGTCCAGACTATTCCCTTCTGTTTTACATATACTCCTTTGCTTCACCGCATTCTGCCACGGCAATGCTGACTCAAAAGGTTAAAGGGGAGGAACGACCAATTGCTTTCATGAGTTCCCCCTTTAAGAATATCGAAGTCCGGTATTCATCACTGGAAAAATAGGCCTTTGCTCTAGTTCTCGCCGTGAAGAAATTATGGCATTATATTCTTCGGAGCAAAGTGCATGCTATCATCCCAGACCAGGCTGTCAAATCTCTGCTGATACAGAGTGAACTGGGTGAAAGACGGGGGAAATGGATGGCCATCCTCAAGGAATACGATTTAGAGATGCAGCCCATGAAAATAGTTTGAGGCCAGGGACTAAGTCGAACAATAGCAGAGGAGACTCCCCACGTAGAATGTCATACTTACACAGTGGAGTCCATTACCCAGGATCCGTGGTATACCGATCTGGTGTATTTACTGCTAAATAACAGATGCCCGAAGGGATTACCTCCCCACAAACACCGTGCCCTGCGGATGAAAAGCGCTCATTTCATGATCAAAAACTCTGCGCTTTACCGTCGGAACTACGAGGGAGTTTACCTCCGGTGCATTGACAGAGACCAAGCTGTGAAAATAATTGATGAATTCCATGGACAGTTTGGAACCGGGCATGGTTCAGCCGATGCCACTGCCCATCAGATTCTCCGGGCCGGATACTATTGGCCCTGTATCTTCAGAGATGTTTACGCTCATGTCAGGAAATGTCATACTTGCCAAACTGCAACACATTGTGAGCGTAATCTAGCCATGCCTCTGCAACCAGTCTATGAGCCTAGACCCTTTTCCCAGTGGGCATTTGACTTCATTGGGGAGATCAACCCCAATTCGTCTGCCAACCACCGATACATTCTGACTGCTACTGATTACTGCACTCGGTGGTCTGAAGCTATACCTTGTAAAAAAAACACGACAGACGTAGTTATCAAGTTCTTGGAAGAAAACATCGTCACAAGGTTTGGAATGCCCTTTGCCCTAGTATGTGACAATGGTCTGGCATTTTCTTCCGCACAATTACTTGAATGGACCTACAACTGAAAGATCACACTGAAGTTCTCTAGCAATTATTACCCTCAGGGAAATGGCATTGCTGAATCAACGAACAAGAATCTACTTGAGGTGATCAAACATCTGCTGGAACAAAATCTCCAGGATTGGCACCAAAAATTAAAATTCACCCTCTGGGCGGAACGTATTCATATTAAAGCCGCCTTGGGGACATCCCCATTCCACCTCGTTTATGGTCAGAACCCTGTATTCCCAGTCAACTTATAGATCCCAGTTTTACAATTTATGCAAGAATTCAACAGGGACAACATTGTGGAGGTTCGGCTCCTGAATCTGGTGCAGATGGAGAAACAACGAGACGCAGCCCTTGAACATTTCGCGTGTCATCAAGCAGTAGTAAAATGATGGTTTGACAGAAGAGCCCAATACAAGGCTTTTCAGATTTTGGATCTGGTCCTGCTGTGGGATAAGGCCCGGGAGAAGAAAGGAAAGCACACCAAATTCTAACGGCTCTGGCTCGGACCATACTTAATCTCAGAAATCTGCGGGGCAAATACTTATCGCCTTAACACCTTGACTGGAGAACCTGTCGCATTGCCCGTTAATGGGCAGTTTCTCAAACATTACTTCGAATAAGGGTAAGTTCGTCCAAAGTTGTATTATATGTAAATTTACCCTTGTAAATAGTCTTCTTGGCTGCCTTCCAGGGTAGTCTCCCTTTTGATTTGTTGTCTTTGTTTTCTTCTTTGGCTTTCTTTTGGCCCCGACATTTTGTCCCATCTTGTGGGAATGGGAATGCTTCGCATAACTTTGGCTTCTGGCGCAATATCTCTGGCATGGTGAACTCTAGAATCTGTCTTTATCACTGTAGAATCAACCCGGTCTCCGGGACTATTTGCAGGTTACGACACATTTTCGAGCAATCTCCATTGGGTGTTATCTCCGGGAGTCTGGCAATCAGTGAACAAAAATAATATAAGGGACAAGTAATCGGACATGTCGAGGGTAGATCAGCTGTACTGGTTGGTTGATCCACGTCTGAAAATCAAAAGAAATTCCTTCCGGGTCTGGAGTTTTATCCTCTCCAAATATCTAACCATAGGTGGATAGGTGAAAGGAGTACCACCATTTGAATTTTAGCTAAGCTTGGGCTCAATGGTGAAAGAAGTACTGCCTTCCCCACTGATAAATAAATGAAGTAATGAGGATAAGCGGGATGAAACTCCAGTCTCTAGGGGAAAAGCAATTAAATTGATGAC
This sequence comes from Thuja plicata, assembly GCA_018584345.1. Classification (NCBI taxonomy): domain Eukaryota; kingdom Viridiplantae; phylum Streptophyta; class Pinopsida; order Cupressales; family Cupressaceae; genus Thuja; species Thuja plicata. The sequence continues at coordinate 599,413 of MU224103.1, read as the reverse complement.
TGGTTCGATGTAATTAGTATCGTTTCTCTATTTCCTCCCAGAGGTCATCGGCTTGATTTCCTTCCAAAGCACACACGACACCACTGATGAAAGGCTACGGAATAACTCCTGTATGGTCGGATTCTCTCAGATATGCTGCTCTCTACTTGTCAAACGCTTTGGGAGGATGATTTATTCTAGTTGTGCTAACCAGAGATTCTATGGTTCTCAAATGCGCTAAGGCATTTGTCCCAGATAGTCACCATTTGTCATGCCCTGCATCCCCATCCCTACATTTTGTGTTCAAAATGTTGGGTCCCCCTTTTTTTTCTTTTGCTTTGCTTTTTGTTGCGGCCTTGCCCTCATTTTCCTTCTTGTCTTCTTTCTCTGGGGTTTTCTTCCCCGGAGTGTGTCGGTCCTTGGTTTGTTTTTTTTTTTTTTTTCTTTCCCTCCGGGATCTCAGATCTCGGAGGTTACCTTTTGGTTGGAAGCTTGATTCCGGACTCTGGGATTATTTGTGATGATGTTCCTAAGTTTTAGGAATATCATCGCAAGGAATCCCCGGGCCCGGAGTCTGGATGTTTTCCCTAACCTGAAATTTACAGAGTGTGGAGGATTACTTTTTACCGCGGGTATAAATAGACTCACCTGTCATTTTCACACTTACCGCGATTAAAATCTTTGAAGCACTTAGAGTGAAATAGAGAAATTTTCAAAGCAATTAGCAGAACAGTTACAGAGAGATTTGTGATAATCAAAGCTTAACACCTTCTGCTGTTCTCAGATGTACGCTAGTGCTCTGTGGTGGTGATCTTGAAAGCTTGACGATTCGAAGCTGTTGTAGAGTTCTCCTAGTAATCTTCCCTTCCTCCACCTTCTGCATTTTTCAGGTGGGTTTCTCTGCTTCCCTCCTTTTCCTTCTCGCTTTCATTTTTTGGTTTTCTTTTGGTTGGCTTGTTTCTATTTTCGTTTGCTTTGTTTCTCTGTTGTTCCTTTGGTCTTCTGGTTTTGCCACTTGCTGGTGGCTTGGTTCTGTCAGAAGGTTGTTCGCCTTCTGTGCAGGTGTAAATAGTTTGTAAATCATTTATGAATAGCTTGTAGATAGCATGTATATAATGTAAGTAGCTGTATATTCTTGTTTCAGCTTTGTCTGGTTTTTCCCGTGGGAGTCGTCCGCATGTATATTCATGTATATATGTATATTTTTGTAGGTAACCCTTGTATATATCCCTCCTTTCCATGTATATACCCTTCAGCTCTCTGTATATCCTTCCGGGTGGCTCGACAAGCTGGTCAAGTCACCCTTGCTATTGGTTTTTCGCTTCAAGTTTGTTTCGAGGCAGAAAACCACCTGTTTGAAACTCGGCTCTTGGCCGGTTTCAAACAGGTGATTTTCTCTCTCCTCCATCAAGGCTGTCAGAAGCCTCTTTTATTTTCCATGTGCATAATTAATTCTGACCAGATGGCTTTCCCTTTTCACGTGTTCGAACAGTCGACTCCGCCGCTAGTGCCATCCCATCAATTCAATGCTAGCGCACGTGGTGTCCGCGTGGACCTGCTTCCACATTCTTCTTTACTAACGGCCATTTCTCTGGGCTTCGGGTCCCTTTCGGTCATTCATCCCATATCTTTGTCAAGTGTGACAAAATCTTCCGGATCCCAGAGATATAATATAATAAGAGCTAGTTTATGTTTTGCTTTTCAGATACTTATGCGAAAACTAACTTTTCAGGAAAAGCAAACGACGCGGTGGTAAGAACTCCGGATCCTGGAGTTACTGATTTATTTTGATAAATCTATTCTGACGGTCACTTTGTCTCACAGGTCTGGACTTCACTTTACAACCATGTCTGAAGCATCCGCCTCATCTCCTCTCGGAAGTCCGGAGTTGCCATCCACAACCGAGACCAGGGTAGCGGCAAAGTCTAAGATAGAGAAGGCCCTGGCAAAGGTCCCCCTCACCATGAAGTATATGCAGGGTGAGGAGATTGTGGGCTCAAAGATTGAGTCTCAGGTGAAATTCATGACCAACCCCGGTGTCGAAACTTGGGCAGAAATGCAGGCTCTAGTAAAAATAATGCATATACAGCGACAGGCTGGAGATACAATTGCGACTAACGTTGGAAGTTCCAGAATTCTTCAGGCAGCTTGCTTCCCATGCTCCATGCAGTCTCCGGAGCTTGTTCTTACTCTGGTGGCCCACTATAACTCCTTTGTCCGGGTCGTCATGTTAGCACCAGCAGAACCGTCGGGATTCCCCACTCCACTGGTGTCCCTTGACCCAGTTACTTTCCAAGCAGGCCTGGGAATCCCGCAATTTGAGAGATCCTCGGTGGTCATGAGGACCGATGCCCTGAAATAATTCAACCAACTGGAGGATGCCGCCTGGGTGTACATGAACACTCACTGGCTGAAGGTCCCGAAGATGGATCCAAAAAGAATGAAGATAGATATCCCCCGCTCTGAATTTAAGGAAAGCATCCAAATGGGGATGATAGCATTGGCCCGGGTATTTGGGAAGCCCTCCGCCCAGGAATTTGCAAAGTGGATGTACTATTTCCTCCTGGGCATCTCCACTAAGGGAGAGTTTTTTGATTGGGCGACCATTATCTCCAACCATGTCGACTCCCAGTTCCGACAGCTGAACGAGCAGAAGTTCTATATGACTTCTTATGTTTTCTGGGCTTTGGCCCAACAGAGGCCCCACTCCAACGGCCTACTTACAGATGGTGTTCTCAGACTTGGCCGGGGACAGAAAGCACCATGGGACCATTTCCCACAGATTCAATGGGAAGCCAGCTTCCCCAGTTACTACCGGGTAAATGACTCATTCGTTTACTACCATTTGCTCACACCCACCCGGGATGCCGGATACCGCCTGTCTATTGAAGCGATGAAATTGGTTAGTAGTTATGGGAACTACTATATCCAATTTCAGCAGCACACATACATTAGGGTTGCCGGCTTCTCTGGGAAACCCTACTTGTTGCCCAAGCATTGTGGGGACAAGATCGTGCTGCTGGAATATTGCCGGCAGATGATGGAGCTACATACCCTCCTGGCCCACAAGAAGGTCCCAAACATTTTGTTCCCAATCTCCTATGGGAACTACACCTGCAATCTGGCTGCCGCAAAGGAGGCAGATAATGAGCTTCAATGTTACAACTTGCAGGAATTTTATCTGGCATGGAAAAATTTTGATCCGCATGGCAGAATTGCAACGGCACTGCCCGGGCTGCGGACTTCCACCACGCACACATAGAAGACTTTTGGGCAGATCACCAGGATGATATGGATGTGTGTAGCTGGCATTACGACAGAATGACAGCCAGAATGATGCAGGAGCTAAAGCTCCAGAGGTTCCCGACGGGCTTTTCAGATGACGCCCCCACCATAGATCTCCAGTACAAGGAGAAGGGGATAGACAAAATGCCCCTGGCACCAATAAATTGGGGTGGTCAGGAGGACCACACAACTGAGGACTTCACTCGGGAGGTGCTCGAGAGAAGTCATGCCTATTTTAAGAAGGCATGCCTCGGGAGTACTTGCCTGGCCTCCCGGCCGGTAACAAAAGCATCACTACCAGTACCAAGGTTGACTCCGGGGGCCGAGACTTCTGCACAAGGCGCAGATAAAGGAAAAGGGATAGAAATAACTCCCCCCGTACAACAAGTCCCCATCCAAGAATAGATTAGGCAATCTATAGCGGCCTCACAACAAATGAGGGAGCAATAGATCACAAGGCTTGCCACTCCCCCACTAATGGCCGGACCAATTCGTCCTCCTTCCTCCCCATCACTGGCTGCCTTAATGGCGAAGGCGACGGTGGTGGATCCTTTGGAGGAAGCAGCAATAGTAGATGCAGGGCTGCCTTTGATCACCCGGAGGAAGAGAAAGCACATAAAATAGCCCAAGGCAGAACCGACGCCCAGGGCTTCCCTCCCAAGAGAAGTAGAGATCCTTTCTTCTAGTTCCCCAGAACCGAAGAAGGAAACAGAACAGGCAGACATCCCAGCCAGTCCCCCTCCAGAAGAGGAGTTTGATATGTTTGCAGCCGATGAGTTCGGGAATCTGCAAGGGGAAGGCACACAAGCGAGGACAGAAGTCCCGGAGCAAGAACAAGAGGTTGTGGGCACGAAAGACCGGGAAGAAGAAGCTGCGGGACAACAAGAGCAGCAGATAGAGGAAAAGAGGCCGAAATCGGAGATTGTCTCTGGGGCCTCAGAAACGGAAGGTCCAGGAGTGGACCAACAACTGCCAAGTGAACAGAAGGCATTCGCTGGGGAACCCAGACCCGGAACTTCGGGACCAACCGTAACCCCAGCCGCTGTGTTCCCAAGGCCACCCCTGGGAGCAACCTTCGGGTAGTTAATCACAGTGGTCAAAACTCTGAATCTTGGCCCGATCCCGCCCCTAATACCGATAGATGAAGAAGAAGAGCAGCATGAAGAGAAAATCCTTGAAGAAGCCGATCAGGGTTTAGATACAACAATTGACATCACGGACCAGGCTGAGGAGATAGAAATTGAAGAAGATGTTGCTGCTGAAGAAGTTCCAGCAGGGAGGGAAACAGAGGAAATACCTGTTGAAAAAGAGCAGCCGCCACCGGACACCGGGAGAGGATCCGAAGAACAAACTCTGGCAGGAAGGCCACCACTCCCACCTCCATGGTTGGTAGAGAGCAGAAAAAGGAAAGCCCAATCAGCTCCAATAGTCCCTATCTCCCTGGCTGAAATGATGGCCTTGGCTCAGGCCCCGCCAAAGGCGAAGAAGGCCCGAACAGTTCATACCCTTCTAACTGGGCCGGGCAGAGAAATAGTTGCGGTGGTGGAAACACCTCCACCAGACGCCGATGAAGCAACCGTGGATCCCATGGATTACAATATCACAGAGGTATCCTTGGGCAAACGAGGAAAGCAGGGCGAAGTGGACCTGCTAAAAGAAGCGGCAAGGGCAGTGGAGACCTGATATGAAAAAGAGGCCCAGAGGCTCAAGGTAGAAAAGGAGAAGAATGCAAACCTCATGGGGTTTCTTTCAGAGCTGGCCTGACCCCTCAATGATGCCCCTCCACAGACCTCCACATCAGAGGAATTACCACAAAGAGACATAGAATTCCTGCGAGTAATGAAAAAGAAGGCTCAGGCTGTAGACGAATGGGCCGCGCTACAAGTAGGAAACACCCGACGCTTCCTAGCGGCCACTCTCCCAGATTTATATACGGCCTGGCAGATTATTTTGCAGGTGGAAGCACTGATTGAGCAATGGGAGAGTGACGCCGAGAATTACCAGGTGTGAAAAGTAGAGTTCGAAGATATCCTCACCCTGGGAGAAGACATAATTTCCGAATCCAGAATTCTGGGTGGGGAATCATTTGATTTCGTAAAGGCTCAGCACTCCAGACTGGACCTCACATTGGAGGTAACCAAGCAACTGGTGGAGTCTTTACAGGATAAGGTAAACACATTAAAGCATTCTTCC